>BDJD01005026.1:112522-128060 GCA_002564525.1 Rosa multiflora | reverse complement strand
CATCGCTTAGACTTACAACCAGTAACTTTCTTCCCCTGTTTAAGACCAAAAGAAAGAGGACAAAATCTCTTTCCCCTCTTTAGAAACCCAAAGAAAACAGGATAACATGTCTTCCCCTTTTTATAAACTAAGAAAAGAAATAATTCTCTCACTTATAGCATCATCAAAGTCCTTAGTTTTGGACTTAACAACTTTCAATAGATGATCATGCTCTCAAATATATGTCGTTTCATGTACAAATTCTTTCACATGTAATATGCCGAGTACATGCAGAAGTATATTGCAAACATGCTTCCAACTATTTTTTTTTTGAAAATAAAATAATCTTTGTCATATAGATTTTCAGCATTTTAATTCAAAAGGCAAAAATTAGAACCCAAAAAGATACACACACACGTGCATGTATATATAATTGCTCTCCTGCTTCAATTAGATATATAGGCCTTAATTATAATTCGATCAACTAATTCAAAAACAATAAAAAAAAAATATTCTTGATCACAAGAGTCATATAGCCAGAATACTGGTAATCTCTTAATCACCTACAAAACAATGGATCTATACAAGCAATATGAGTTTTAATAATCAGACCCAAACATTATATTTTCATGTATCCAAAATATATTTATATAGATCACGGAATAAACTGACAACTATATCAAACAATGTAGTGTCATCAAAAAATGCAATTGTAGAGGGTAATTGATTACCAAAACTTTATAATCGAGCTATTTGAAAACATAATTTAGTAAGTCTCGATTTTTACTGCATGAAAACGTCTAGCAAGCGAAGAGAATATTATTTATCCCCTTTTGAGAACTAAAATAAAGGGGACAAACCCCCTTCCCCTTTGAATAGCGATAGGAAAGAGAACAAACTTTCTTTGCCCATTTTCTTAACTGAAGAGAAGATGACAAAATTCTTCCCCTTTTTAAGAACTAAAGAAAAGAGGAGAATTCTCTCATGTATAAATGTTACATACATATAGCCACGATGCTCACTTTCACAATTTTAATAACATGAAATCAATTGTGACATTTTTCATGTTAGACTTGACATAAAATTAAAAGTATATACATACCTCTTTTCCAAATCAGATTTGCGTGGTCATTATAGTCCACGTACATGACCATACTCCTTTGGTGATTATCGAAGCACATCGTGAATAATTATGCATGTATTCATGAGTCTCAGTATTGGTCCAAAGACCAAGTGATTGAATATGTATATGACATAAAAATTCCACCAAGTCTCTTAATCATGGACCAAGATTGATAATTATGCAAAAAAGTCAAAACTATGCATGTCCGTAATTATTCTTTATCTTTATTCAAAACTAAACAGATAGCATGGACATTAATCTCATATATATAAATCTTCTTCTAGCAGCATATATCTTTAGTATTGCTAGGAATAATTTCATCTAGTACCGTAATGCATGACAAATCGAAAACCCAAATTTGCGTCATGCGTTTTCAAAAAACAATTTAAATGAAAACATAATAAAAAAATTTATTTATTATCAACTAAGAAGAAGCCAAATCAGTGTTGATACGGAAGTGCCATAAATTTTTACATATATCAATAAACTATTGTCATCTAATATTGCCAAAAGAGATACATAGCCATGAAGAATAAGCGACAATGCAAAAAGATGCAAAACGTGAGTTTCAAAACAGCCGAAGCAATCATGCAAAAAACATGCAATTTGTGAAGCTATCAAATATATAGCTAGGTGCAAAATTTGACGTATTGATTCAACCCGAAGTGTTCTCACCCACAACGTAAATTAAGAGAACTATGTTAGAATAGTAGACGAATCAATAATAATGAATTATATTCATGTATTGATATTTATTACATGTAAACATTAGCGGAAGCGAAAGATAGAAAACATATAAATCATGTATTGAGAGATATCATATATAAAATATCAAGTTTAACAATCATCGTGGTGATAAAAGTAATCTAAAAGAAGATGATATGACATGATGGTTGATACGTATCTCACCGTACGTATTAATTGATGGCCTGAAGTTATAGAAGATAATTCATGTGTTTATAAATTGAAGAGCATAGAGCCAAAGAAACAACAAATTAGTTATCTTCCCCCCTTAAGAAAAGATCAGTAGAATAGCTCAAGTCCGATCTTGCTGAGAAAGAATTTTAGCGGAAGCCAAAAACATACATATACGTACAACCATCATATCGAAATAATTTGATCCTAATTCGCAAACAAATTTGATCAATAGGTCCCAGGATCAAAAAACCTAATCACGAATCATAAAACTCATACAAGTGAACGAGAATTAACCGTTGTGTGAGCAACGGTTATATTTGAGTTTCACAGCTTTAGTGAAACGAATAGGTATACGCCTTAGGCTCCGAGTGTTTGCAAAACGGGTCAGAAACTAAAGGCAGCTCAGACTTGCTATTCCTTATTTTTTTCTTTCTTCTTTTGTTTAGGTTATGACAACGTTTTCAATTTGTATAAAAATTCTAGCATGCATAATTTCCAAAGTGGTTTACAAACTTGTGAAAGTGGCTCTGATACCACATGTGATCTAGTTCTGAATGATCATCTATGTTACACAATCACAAGTATATAAACACAAGAACTAAAGGCATGCTAAACATATATGCTAAACATACTATATGTTAACATAAGAACAAGGCACAAACCTAAAGTGGAGAATAATTAAGTCGAACGTCATTAGTGCAAGTCTTAGTCTTCTGCAAGTCTCTAAGTCTGAATTACTCTCAATGGGGCGAGTGACTGTAGAACTCGTTGTCTAGAGAGTGCAGGGATCTCAACTTATATAGAGGTTGATATATTAGGATTATTCCCATAAAAGTAATCCTAATACTAAAGCAATTACTCCTCTATATTATGTATCAATATACATTACTCGATATTCAAGTATATTAAGTTTCCCTAATCAATATAGATGCAGACACAATATCCATATTGTAACAGGATTAGAATCTCTAAGCAATTTCAGTCACTTCATTCTTAAGTCATTAACTTATTATTGTAATTACTTATATAAATAAGTTAAGTCATTAACTGATTATTGTAATTACTTATATAAATAAGGATGAGTCCACAAAATAATTCTTACATCAACAATATATAAACTAATTAGATGATACACAAGTAGATGAAATCAAATGTCCATCACATCCTTCTGAAGAATTCAAAAACAGGAGAAGCTTCAAATTCTAATGCTGCCTATAAGCGCTCTTCTAAAACTCTCACTCTCTCCTATCATTCTCTGCTTTTGTTAGCCAAACACCTTGAACTTGAATGGAAATTATTCTATGAAAGACACCCACATCAAAAAAACTTTAATTAATTGACAAAGAGTAAAGGAAACTAGCAACTTTAACCCTGTGACTATTCACTATCCCAGACTGCACTGCATAAGTCAATTAACCAATGGTATCATATCGCAGCCAGCCTAGCTCCAATAAACAACTAATTATTTAAACTCCATACATTAAACAAGGTCTAGATTTGGGGACACAAACACTTCATTTATTACATTCAAAAATAACTGCACGCAAAATATAAAGGTAATGACAATAATTTATCCTGATGTACTGGTTCCACCTCACCTTGCTCTTCAAATGATTTAGTGACTGTTTCTACTACTCAGGTACTAAATATAGCTAGAAGAAGTTGAGGACATCTGAGAATCGTATTGAGATTGAGGCAGTTCTGGATCACCATGCATGTCATATGGAAGTTCCGGCAATGGTGCTTTATGCTGAAGAACCTCCATCACGTGTCCTGCTTTGGGTCTTTCCTTGTAATTGGGGTGAGTACACCATAGTCCAACAATCAACAAGCATTTCATTTCATTTCGATCATAATTCATTTCTAATCTTTCATCAGCTGCACCCAGAATATTTCCTCCAAGGAACAACTGCCAAACCCACCTAAAGACTGGCACCTGATCTTTACCGTCTTGGTAAGTCTTCCTTCCACAAGCAATTTCCAAGGCTACAACTCCAAAACTATACATGTCAGATTCCTTACTAGCCCTCCCTTCAGTAGCATATTCCGGGGCCATGTATCCAAAAGTCCCTACCAACTTTGTTGTTTGAGACCTCAAGCGGGGATCCACGAGCTTAGCAATACCAAAATCACCAAGCTTAGTGCTGAAGTCATCATCCAACAGTACGTTAGCTGGTTTGATATCCCTATGAAGTACACACTGCTCTGCATCTTCATGTAGATAGTGAAGGGCTGAGGTCAAGCCCAAAGCTATCTTGTACCTGTTGTCCCATTGCAGGGTTGTTCTGTTGCCAAATAGATGCGTGTCGAGGCTGGTGTTTGGCATATATGCATAAACAAGTAAGCATTCCCCTTGCTCATGACACCACCCGATGAACCGCACCAGGTTTCGATGGATTAAGCGGCTGATGATTTTGACTTCATTGATGAAGACTTTCTCATCTTGCTGATCAGATCTTGCAAAGATTCTCTTCACGGCAACTGTGTAGCCTCCGAGGTCTTGTAGGAGTCCTTTATACACTTGTCCCGACCCTCCTTGGCCTAGCCTTCTATCGTCTGCAAACCTGTTGGTGGCAGCAGACAATTCTTGGTAAGCAAATCGTTTTGGAAAGGCTAGCCAGTCAAGATCAGAGACTTCGCCTGAGTAATTGTTTCTCCGATTCCTTGATACCATTGTTAAGAGTATAGGGTCAAAGTCAACATAAATGGTCAACATCAAGTTAGTATAAATAGGAACTTTGCTTTACTGTATGGATGTCATCTTTGTAAAACTACCTTGAATTTCCAATAATCAGTTTTTCCCTTTCTCTCTCTCTTCTTCTTCTTCTTCTTCTGTTCTCAGGTTCTAGGGTTTTCAGTCGTATCTTCACCACTCCATAATTTCCAACATGGTATCAAAGCCCATGGAGCCCTGACCATCGCTCACCGCCATTTTTTTTCCGCTGCTATCTGTATCAGTTCGCCAATCTCATTCATACTCTTAGATCTTCTCTGTTTGTCTTCAATTCAAGGAAAGGTATTCATGAATCGAGATTTTGGGGCTATTCATAATCTTCTTGAGCGATTTTGATGCTACAATTAGTGGGTCTTTGTGATAATTGAAGAAAAATTTCATCAAGATTCAATCTTTTAGATCAATTAAGTTCTGAAGAAATGGCGTCTCCTTGTCAAACTTGCAATACTATCTCAGTCCAATTGGATGAGACCAACTACCCGACTTGGGTCTTTCAGATGCAACATCACCTTAGAGGTCATGGTCTCTTAAAGTTTGTGGATGGCTCTCATCCCTGTCCACCTCAATTTCTTGTTACTGATGATGGCTCTCTCAAGAATAACTCTGTTGCTCGAGAAAAATGGATGGAGCAAGATAGTTCTGCTATTTCTATGATTATCATGACACTCTCTCCGGACGCTCTTACTTTAGTCGTTGGTTGTCTGACATCAATGGAGGTATGGCTTACTCTTAAACTAAGATATGCTAGTACTTCAGAGTTGCATATTATGAAATTAAAGTCTACATTGCAAAGTATTCAGAAGGGTTCCGACTGTATAGAAAAATATTTGCTGAAATTTAAGAGTGCTAGAGATCAATTAGCTTCTGTTGGTGTTACAATATCAGATCAAGATGTTAAAGGTTTGATTCTTGCCGGTCTTCCTATTGAATATGGTCCCACTAGACAGATTATCAGAGGCAAAAATGATATTGAAATGGAGGAAGTTAGGTGTTTGTTATTATCTGCTGAGTATGAGATTGAATTAAAGCATAATGCTTTGTCATTATCCTCTCTTGCTGCTATGATTGCACAAAATAGTCTTGCCAATTCCTCACCTACCTATATGATGAATAATGCCTCAGCTAGCAATACATCTGGTTTCCTGTCATCTCAATTTAGTCAACAAAGTAGCTGTTTTGCTCAACCCACTGGATTTATTGCTCAAAATGGCGAAAGTGTGCAGCTGCCTTATGATGGATATGGGAATGGTGGACTTCAACATAATGGAGCATTCAATCTTAGAGGATTTCAACAAACTGCAAGTGTTCAGCAAAAACACAATTTTCAACCCAATAGAGGACTAATGCAGCAACATGACTTCTCATATCAAAACTTCTCCCCACATGTGAGCTACACTAATAGTGAGAATTACTCCCAGCAAAGCTATTCTGATAACAATGGCAAGAACAGCTTCAGTAGACCACACATCAGCAACAACAAAAGTTACAAGACCGGTCAAAGTTACTCGGGCTCAATTGTTTGTCAGATTTGTGAAAAACCAAGTACTTTTATGCAACAAAATGTCAATTGTGTGGGAATGCAAGTACTCTATGGTGGTCCTCAAGTGCAGGGCTACTCTCAGATTCCTGTAACAAGAGAAGATGACAATGGCAGTGAAACCAATATTGAAAATACTCAAAATGTTTCACAGGACGAGTATGTGAGTACAAGTAAAGAAAAACAGGAAGAAGTGGTTTCAAAGGAGGTTTCTAAGGAGAAGGTTGAGTCTGAACGTGAGAATGGTGATGAGGGAAATCAGCCAGAGAAGTTTATGGAGGAGAGCTTTGATGAAAAAGACACTTTTCCATTTGAACTTTGCTTGCCTGATGAGAATAGCTTAATTACAGTGGTTGATTACAAGGATATGGTTCAGCGAAATCCAGTCAAAGCTGATGGAGTAAGCCTAAGTGCAGCAGTACGTTGATAGTTCTAGTAAGCCGATGGACTCAAAAATTGGAATCCAAGATGCAAACTCTTCTCAGGTCTACAAAAGTGAAGCCATTAATGACGTTAGTGATAAGAGCAGCTCCAGTAGTATGCATTACGTGTACAAGCCCCACAAGGTGAATGATGTAAGATGGGAAGCGATTCAAGCTGTCCGAGATCATGATGGGATGCTGGGTTTGAATCATTTCAAGTTGTTGAACAGTAAACACAATACTCAAGGAGTTGGGTTGTCACATCTCAAAAACAAGAAAGTTGATTCGTCTGCTACAACATCAATCTGTTCATGTTCTAGGGCAGGATCAGAGGAGAAAGAAAATAGTGACTTGAATAAGGATGCTGCAGAAAACAAGGCATTTATCCCTCCATATTCAATTCCCTCTAAATGGCAACAGGCTATACTCAAAGAAATTGACACTTTGTTGATACAAGGCACGTGGCAGCTTCCTTGTACTTCTCTTGAAAGATCTCTACTGAACTGTAGGCAGGCTTGTCGGCCTATGAAGCTATGGCAATTACCACTCATTTCTCCTGGTTGAAACTACTATCAAAGGACCCTGCTGCAAACTAGTTCTTGGTTCTCCAAGCACTAGTTTGAGGGGGGATGTTAAGAGTATAGGGTCAAAGTCAACAGAAATGGTCAACATCAAGTTAGTATAAATAGGAACTTTGCTTTACTGTATGGATGTCATCTTTGTAAAACTACCTTGAATTTCCAATAATCAGTTTTTCCCTTTCTCTCTCTCTTCTTCTTCTTCTTCTTCTGTTCTCAGGTTCTAGGGTTTTCAGTCGTATCTTCACCACTCCATAATTTCCAACATAACCCAACATATGACTGAACCAAGCGTCAAAGTGAAACCAGGAACTGCAATGACCAGTATCAAGAATATCTTTTTCTTCTTTCGCTTGCTTTCGGCTCTTCTGGTATTGTTATCCAACAAAGTCGAATTAAACGCCCATGAATTTATAAAATACCGCGCACTATGAGATTCGGATCCACAGGAAGCAGAAAAACCAATTGCAACGTTTTCTGGGAGAATCCCTCGCAAGTCAACATGGTAAGTAAGGGAAGAAGTAATATTGCCTGGAAAAACAGGGTTTGGGTTTTCCTTGAATGTCCAAAACACAGTAAGGTTGTAGGCACTAGTGTTGTAAGTAATCCATGCATTACCAATCTTCCCGATGATGTTACTGTTATTCCAACTGGCGTACGTAACCGAAGAGATTTGATTGATGTTTATCCCTATATGAGCCCTGAGTGGATCCCAATCATTTCCTGCGTTTCCCCAGGTGTCGAACTCTACGGTTACAATCTTGTTTGTGGACAAGGCATTAAAATTGGTGGTGGTGTTGAATAATCCCAGTTCACTACTGCCAGAGTTGGGTGGAATACCGTAGCCAACAGGAGCAAGGTAAAAGGCAAATCCATCGCCGAAGTCCAAGTCACCAGAGTCGACCATGAAAGTGAAATGAGTAGTGAAGTCTGCCAGTGACCCAGTAGCCTTGTCCCATAGGTGCAAAGGCTCTGCATGCGTAGCATGTCCAACACCGAATAAATTGCCTGTGTTCAGTTCAATATTTCCCGATAAAGGCCGAGCCTCACCTTCATAGACAACTCCTTTTGTACTCTGGTCGAACTGAGTTATATTGAAGGAGAGTGGATGAGCAAAGTGAGATAAGAAATTAATGAAAATAATTAGGAAGCAAATATTACATAAGCAGATTGCTTGCGTACTGCTGCTTCTGCTTTCAGACATCATAGCTTCAGTCAAGCATGAAATGATGAGTGCTTGCGACACTGAAGCCTTTGATTTTTTTCTCTTTTGGCTTGAAACCAGCTACCCATAGAAATCTAGAATTTATGGATGCCTTTTTCTCTTATCTATACTTGAATAGGTGGACAACGGACGTCCTATTACAATAGGATCCGGATCCTCTCCTTGGCTCCATTTGGGCCTTGTTTCTCCTTGACTTTTAATGCTGGCCATTAATTGCATATCTAATGGCTCATGAGTTGCCACATCAGCAAGCTTTGAATATTAAATGTAAAACGGCTTTACTTTGTTTTTTGCTGTTTAGATGGCGTTAGTTTCTGTCAACGTGGGAAAGCTAACTTTTATATTTATTATTCAGAATGTGCTGATGTGGTCACTCATGAGCCATTAGATATACAGTTAATGGCCAGGATTAAAAGTCAAGGAAAAACAAGGCCCAAAGGGAGCTAAGGAGAGGATCCGGATCCATTACAATGTATAACCATGAGGAAAGAAATCCCGCCACATTAATTACAAAGAGAATTATTTCCACAGGGGTTACGAGAGGAGGGCCGACCTTGACTTTGTAAAACCAACGTTTCAAATTCCTCTGAAATTATCGAAATTTTCATTGAAATTTCCGTAATTTGGAAGTATTGAAACAAAATTCATATGCTATATCATTTCCGTAAAGAGTTTTCCGAAATTTTTCATACATTTCCATGAAATTCTTAATTTCTGAAATATCTACAAAATATATATATATATATATATATATATATAAAGGGGTTTAGTATTATGTTCCATATAAAAGGGTTTTAGTATTATGTTCCCCTGTGATGGCCAAGCCTCCCACTAGGTTTAAGCCATAAACAAAAAAGTAAATCACATTCCCATTATCAATATACAACACAATTATAATTACATACAGATAAAAATACTAGTTTAGCAACCTACTACAGTACTAGTTAATTACTCGTACATATTAAATATCACAATTATATTATAAATGTATAATTTTAGGGAGGGACTACATATATTGTAAATAAGTTTACTATAAGTTAGTTTAGTCTATGTAAAAGTTTCATTCAAAAATATCATTTTATAAATGCAATTAATATGATTTCTTTATTTTTAACCTAAATCAAAACTTTTTCGGAAATTTCCTTAAATTGAAGTACCGAAATCGAAACCGAAACTGAAATTTGAAACCTTGGGTAAGACTAGTATTACTCAAACGGTGCTTTTATATGCATTGTTCGAATTCAACTTGTACGCCATTTAGTGTGGAACAACGATAATTCAACTTGTACGCCATTGACAATTCAACAATTGTCATTTAGTCAAGGTTGAGTGATCCATATATTGTGGAACAATGACAATTCAACTTGTACGCCATTTAGTTAGGTTTGAGTTAGTCAAGGTTGAGTGATCTATATATTATGGAACAATGACAACTCAACTTGTACGCCATTTAGTCAGGTTTGAGTTAGTCAAGGTTGAATGATCTATATATTCTGGAACAATGACAATTCAACTGGTTTCCAACCATCAAAAAAACAAAAAAATCACATTCACATTATCAATATACAACACAATTATAATTACATACAGATAAAAACATTAGTTTAGCAACCTACTATAGTATTAGTTAATTACTCATACATATTAAATATCACAATTCTATTATAAATGTATAATTTTAGAGCGGCTACATTGTAAATAGGTTTATAACTAAAAAATTTGGCCGCGCTTTGCCGCGGGACTTACTATTATTACAAATAAAACGTCTTGTATAGACAAAAATAAATTCTTTTACGAGTGTGTAACAATTATCAATTTCTGTTGTTCTAAGTGAACTAACAACTAACAATAATGAAATGAAGTTTTCAGTTTCAAACAAATCTTTCACATGTTCATTTAACACTTCGTACAACCACCCTGAAGCTCATTTGTGTACTGATCTGAAAGGTCGTCACCTTCGTGCTTTGTAGAGCGGAAATGCAAGGTTTGAAGAACGCTTGAAGCTTATACAGTGGCGGATCCAGGATCTGAGACTTGTCTAGACTAATTAGAACAACCACTATTTTTTTTTGGGCATAAATCCAGACACTATCACCAAAACTGTAAAAAAATTCTCCAATCTGAAACACAAAATGCACATCTTTAAATAAAAAATAATCACAACATAATCAGAAGCCAAAGAAAGCATCAAGAAATTCCAAAGCCCAACAAAAGCTTGACTGCTTGAGTTGAAAAACCAGTCCCTGTTAGATGTTTCCGAACACCCACTAGAAATAGTGTACACAAACAAACCCAAAACCGATAGCCCCCAACTCACTAAGCAAAACCAATAGTAAGAGCAGTCCCAACAATCCCAATCCTCAACTTATACACAAAAGCCCAACTCACAATTACATCCGCCACTGGTAGCAAGCAGAATTGGCGAGCTTCTCCTTTTGCAATTTCTTTAAGAAAACCCCATTAGAGAGCAGGAAGAAAAACAGAGATGTATCAAAAATTCAAAACAGGAGATATCGATAGAGTTTCATACCTTATTTACGAGAAAGCGAAAGAAACATTGTTGCTTTGGAGATTCCTTGGTCTGCGTTTAGTAAGAGCAGTCCCAACAATCCCAATCCTCAACTTATACACAAAAGCCCAACTCACAATTACATCCGCCACTGGTAGCAAGCAGAATTGGCGAGCTTCTCCTTTTGCAATTTCTTTAAGAAAACCCCATTAGAGAGCAGGAAGAAAAACAGAGATGTATCAAAAATTCAAAACAGGAGATATCGATAGAGTTTCATACCTTATTTACGAGAAAGCGAAAGAAACATTGTTGCTTTGGAGATTCCTTGGTCTGCGTTGTAGACTGAGGCTACTAGACAACAAGGGGTGATATTTTCCACAAGAAGGGAATTTGGGTGTGGATTGCTTGAGACATTTCGCTTTCGAAGATAAGTAGTGTGAGGCTCTGGTTGCTTTGGAGATTCCTTGGTCTGCGTCGCAGACTGAGGCTACTGGACAACAAGGGGTGAGATTTTCCACAAGAAGGGAATTTGGGTGTGGATTGCTTGAGACATTTCGCTTTCGAAGATAAGTAGTGTGAGGCTCTGGTTGCTTTGGAGATTCCTTGGTCTGCGTCGCAGACTGAGGCTACTGGACAACAAGGGGTGAGATTTTCCACAAGAAGGGAATTTGGGTGTGGATTTCTTGACGCATTTCGCTTTCAAAGATAAGTAGTGTGAGGCTTCATCGAAAGAAAGATTGTTTCTTTGGAGATTCCTTGCTTTGCGTCGCAGACAGAGGCTACTGGACAACAAGGGGTGAGATTTTCCACAAGAAGGGAATTTGGGTGTGAATTGCTTGAGGCATTTCGCTTTCAAAGATAAGTAGTGTGAGGCTTCATCAAAAGAAAGATTGTTGCTTTGGAGATTCCTTGGTCTGCGTCGCAGACTGAGGCTACTGGACAACAAAGGGTGAGATTTTCCACAAGAAGGGTATTTGGGTGTGGATTGCTTGAGGCATTTCGTTTTCGAAGATAAGTAGTGTAAGGCTCTTATTGCTTCGGAGATTCCTTGGTCTGCATCGTACACTGAGGCTACTGGACAACAAGGGGTGAGATTTCCACAAAAAGGGAATTTGGGTGTGGATTGCTTGACGCATTTCACTTTCGAAGATAAGTAGTGTGTGGCTCAATCGAAAGAAAGATTGTTTCTTTGGAGATTCCTTGGTCTGCGTCGCAGACTGAGGCTACTGGACAACAAAGGGTGAGATTTTTCAAAAAGAAGGGAATTTGGGTGTGGATTGCTTGAGGCATTTCGCTTTCGAAGATAAGTAGTGTGAGGCTCTTGTTGCTTTGGAGATTCCTTGGTCTACGTCGTAGACTGAGGCTACTGGATAATAAGGGGTGAGATTTCCAAAAAAAGGAAATTTGGCTGTGGATTGCTTGACGCGTTTCACTTTCGAAGATAAGTAGTGTGAGGCTTCATCGAAAGAAAGATTGTTGCTTTGGAGATTAATTGGTCTGCAACACAGACTGAGGCTACTAGACAACAAGGGGTGAGATTTTCCACAAGAAGGGAATTTGGGTGTGGATTTCTTGACGCATTTCGCTTTCAAAGATAAGTAGTGTGAGGCTTCATCGAAAGAAAGATTGTTGCTTTGGAGATTCCTTGGTCTGCGTCGTAGATTGAGGCTACTGGACAACAAGGGGTGAGATTTTCCACAAGAAGAGAATTTGGGTGTGGATTGCTTGACGCATTTCGCTTTCGAAGATAAGTAGTGTGTGGCTCAATCGAAAGAAAGATTGTTTCTTTGGAGATTCCTTAGTCTGCGTCGCAGACTGAGGCTACTGGACAACAAAGGGTGAGATTTTCCACAAGAAGGGAATTTGGGTGTGGATTGCTTGAGGCATTTCGCTTTCGAAGATAAGTAGTGTGAGGCTCTTGTTGCTTTGGAGATTCCTTGGTCTGCGTCGTAGATTGAGGCTACTGGACAACAAGGGGTGAGATTTCCACAAAAGGGAATTTGGGTGTGGATTGCTTGACGCGTTTCACTTTCGAAGATAAGTAGTGTAATGCTTCATCGAAAGAAAGATTGTTGCTTTGGAGATTAATTGGTCTGCAACGTAGACTGAGGCTACTAGACAACAAGGGGTGAGATTTTCCACAAGAAGAGAATTTGGGTGTGGATTGCTTGACGCATTTTGCTTTCGAAGATAAGTAGTGTGTGGCTCAATCGAAAGAAAGATTGTTTCTTTGGAGATTCGTTGGTCTGCATCGGAGACTGAGGCTACTGGACAACAAAGGGTGAGATTTTTCAAAAAGAAGGGAATTTGGGTGTGGATTGCTTGAGGCATTTCGCTTTCGAAGATAAGTAGTGTGAGGCTCTTGTTGCTTTGGAGATTCCTTGGTCTGCGTCGTAGATTGAGGCTACTGGACAACAAGGGGTGAGATTTCCACAAAAAGGGAATTTGGGTGTGGATTGCTTGACGCGTTTCACTTTTGAAGATAAGTTGTATGAGGCTTTATCGAAAGAAAGATTGTTGCTTTGGAGATTAATTGGTCTGCAACGTAGACTGAGGCTACTAGACAACAAGGGGTGAGATTTTCCACAAGAAGGGAATTTGGGTGTGGATTGCTTGAGGCATTTCGCTTTCGAAGATAAGTAGTGTGAGGCTCTTGTTGCTTTGGAGATTCCTTTGTCTGCGTCGTAGACTGAGGCTACTGGACAACAAGGGGTGAGATTTCCACAAAAAGGGAATTTGGGTGTGGATTGCTTGACGCGTTTCACTTTTGAAGATAAGTTGTATGAGGCTTTATCGAAAGAAAGATTGTTGCTTTGGAGATTAGTTGGTCTGCAACGCAGACTGAGGCTACTAGACAACAAGGGGTGAGATTTTCCACAAGAAGGGAATTTGGGTGTGGATTGCTTGAGGCATTTCCCTTTCGAAGATAAGTAGTGTGAGGCTCCATCGAAATGCACAAATATGACCTACTGAGTAGTGTGTGGCTGTGAGCTTAATTCTGTGGGAGATTGGGAATACACGCAACTTTTACTGATAATTTTTTTCTTTTCTTTGGGCTGGTATGGGCTAAAGATAGATATATATACTTAGGGGTTTTTGGCCTAAATTATTGTCTGGGCTTTAGCCCATACAGCCTTCTACTTCCTTCCGCCCCTGAGCTTATATATCAAGTTTCCCTTCTCAACTTCCTCAGTTGTCCAACAACTCGACACTTCTACTAGCAGCGACAATGTTGTGGGCACTGAGGGTAATTGTGATTCCATAGCAGAACTTCCGTAGCCTCAAACACCTCGACAGAAGTGGAAATTGTGTGACCTGTGAAAAAGAATGAATTAATTTCAAGAAAACATTGACCTGCAATAATCAATTGGATTTTGTGAGGAACTTCTTGAGTATACCTAGTGAAGCAAATATCTGCTTGCCTTCACTTTAATTATCAGATCACTTGAAACTTCAAAGGAAACTGGCAGCGGAAAAAAGAAAAAAGAAAAAGAGGAGTCTTTTAGTAACAACCTTCTATTCATTAATGATGCAGCATATCTTAAAAATAATTTCATATTTAATAGGTGTGCTTTTACCTCATAGCGTGAGAAGTTATCAGTGCAAGGAAGTTTCATAAACTTCATGACTGATTCCTTACTTTAGAAGTTATCAGTGCAACCAAGACTTGGAATCACAGATAACTCATTTATGCATCCTTCCTCATCCAGATCTGAGGTTGACGTGCCCTTCCACAGTTGTCATGCGTTGTACTTAGTCACACTGTTGAACAATCAACTCTGATACCTTTTATGTACATTAATCAGTAGATGTTCTGCTATTTTGGCTGATTGATTTCGAGGGGCCATTAGTATTACCAAAAAAATAGAGAATGGTCCTCGTCACAAAAAGTTACACAGCATGACAAAAGGCATAAGAAAAAGGGTTGCACAACAGAAGTGGCTAGGTAAGGTCTTCAGTGTCAGATTGAACCAATGTATTTGTGCTGGTCTCATCTGATGGGTTTGCTTCATCTTCAAGGTTGTCACTGGAATATACAGAGCACATGAAGGTCATATTTAAAGGATTGCCTCATTGACTAAGGCATGGTTAAATTGAATGGACAGAGAAGATGAAATGCAAAAACTAAGTGAAAAAGAGACTGCACACATTGAGTACAGTTCTTAAATCAGAATTAAAGCTATTCCTAGTTGAACTGATCAAACAAAGATTTTAAACCTTGCCTTCTTGGGTTCTTGCTTGGTTCTGGTGTGAACAATTCCTTCTGCAGTCCATCTAGATTCCTCTTCTTCCCAAGCTTAACAGGATTTGGCGTGGAAGTTGTTGGTTTGCTATCTTGGGTTTAGGGACTATCCATAAGACCATTCGGTAGCTATAAGCATATTTTAACAGCTGAGCAGAGCTAACACAATATCATATTCAAAGGGTTCTTTCATCTCCTGAAAGCTTTACTAATGTAAATCATTTAATCGAGTACAGAACAACTGAAGCTAAAGAACTCAATGCAACAAAG
>BDJD01005026.1:40362-56199 GCA_002564525.1 Rosa multiflora | reverse complement strand
ATGTTTTATTGATGGATTTATAGTTTCTTTATGATGAATGCTTAATCACTATTTGAATTGATGCTTTATGTTTAAGTTCTTCGATTGATCACCTTAGGGCTTTGCATATAGTTATTGGAAGACAAATTTGAAGCAGAGATGCAATATAATTTGATTAGCTTCTTGTGATATGTTAATTGCATTGAAACATAAACAAGATTGTTAGTGGTTGATTCTGAAACCCTAGGTTTTATCATTATTTGTTTCTTTCTTTTTGTCTTTCTTTCTTTAATTTTCATATTATTTGTTTAGTCGAAAACCTTAAAACCATATCTTCTTTAGTTTGATTGTTTATGTGTTTTTGTGTTTGGATTAATTAGGTTAGGATTTAAATTGATTATCAATCCTCAGTTAGAACGACCTCGTACTTGCACACTATACTAACGACGATTTGTGTGCTTGCAAGTTTTAATTAAAATTTCACACCAACTAGACCAAATGATATTGGGCTATTTTTATTTTATTATAAAAAGAAATTTTTAATCTAATTTTATGTTATCTTTTTGGTAAGTAAAACTCAAATGCCTTATCATTTTTGAGAATTGATCAAGACCATTAAACACCTTCATATATGTTTGTATATTTTTCCTTGCAGTTCCTTTAGGTTTTTAGTTTTTTAGTTAGGTTTTTGGGTGTTCTGTGCAGTCTGTATTGTGCTCAATCTTGTATTATGAGTGATTTCTTGAAACCCTCTAGCTTGACGCAATGACATCGTTAGTTATTGGAACATGATTCCAAAAAAAAAAAAAAAAAAAAAAAAATTCTCTTCCTTATTCCAAGGATCAGTATTCATAGCTGACAAATTCTCTTCCTGGAAAATACCATCAAACTAGGGTTTAGTTCTAGAGTTGTAATAGGTGAGCAGGTTCTAGATTTCCTAATTATATTCAGATTCTATTTTCTTGTATGACAAGATTACGTACTTTGTAAATCCTTATATAAAGGGCTCCTATTATCAATAATAGAACACACACAATTCTCCCATCTATTCTCTCTGTAATTCCATTTTTACTACAACACGTTATCAGCACGAGCCCTATCCCTAGTCTAAAAGAAAAAAACCCGAAAACTCCCTCACCAAAAACTGCCACAAACCCTAGCCTACCCGTCCTAGCCTACCGCGCCGCAGCCCTGCCTCCTGTCACAAGCTCCCGCGTTCCAGCTAGCAAAGCCACAGACCGGCAGCACCCGCAAACTGCTTCCTGCATCACCACCGAGCCATTAGCCACGACCAGGATTGTAAACAAGTTACAATCCCAGATTAGGATCGAACAGCCACTGCAATCCTAGCTTAGGATTGAAGCAGCATCTGCAATCCCGACACAGGATCGATAGCACGTCTGCAATCCTTTCACGGTTTCAAGCACTGCAGCCCACTGCCGCAAGCTTCGCTGCTGCCCAGCCACCTGCTGCTGCCACTAGCTGCTCCTGCTGCCAACTGTTGCTGCTGCTGCCCTAACACGCCTGCTCCAACACGCGCGTGTTCTCAAGCCCCGAATCATCAAGTAAGTTTTTGTTATTAAAGTTCCTGCTTTCTTGTTTTTTTTTTTTAAATTCCTTTATTTGCTGCAGGATTTTTATAATACGAACATGGGTTCGATTATTTAATAAGCGAAATTGTGGGGATTCACACTAAACAAACTAAGAACGTTCGTAATCAATGAACTAAGAGTGTTCATAATAAACGAACTAAGAGCATTCGTAATCAATGAACTAAGAGTGTTCATAATCTTCAGACTAAGACAGTCCGCAGGCATCTATTTTTGACCATATTAAACATAATTGTTTTGGTCTATTCCAAATTTCTTGGAAATCGATTTCTTGGTAGCATTAAGGCTCGAAAATCTTAATATTAGTTTTTGTGGAAACATTGACTCCGAAACTAATCCGTTCTCGTTCCTCTTTTTTGGATATCAAACTTGAACGAGCTCAATTTTACTCCATTGGATTCTACTGGCACGAGATATTTATTTCCTACAATCCAAGAACCCTATTCTAAAGGAACCGCTCAAGACTCACAAACTGAGATAGATAATTCCAGGGCACTTACCCTGATGAAGCACCACGTGGAGATGACACTCCAGTTTGAGTACATGAATGAGGATAGTGCTAGAAACCCTTGTGTTAATGTTTGGATCCGTGGGCATCTAATTAATGTAAAAGATAGAGAGAGAGAGACACACACATACGAGAAGTATAGCGGTTCGTTTCCCGCCTTAGCGGGAAACTACATCCACTTGAATGTTTAACTAGTGTGTATGGGCCATGCGACCCAAGAGGATTACATGAGGATGTAATGGAGTGGATGTTTAAGTAGGAGGAGGCATTCATTTTATAGGTGAAGGAAGCCATCTCCTTTACATTTTCTTAGATGTGGGACAAGAACCCACTATTCTAGTCTAGAAAGCCATGTTGTGGAGGCATGTTGGCAAGGCCGGGAAGGTGGCTTCTCGGTGACGTATTTGCCACTTTAGGATACCGTGGCGTAGCTTGAACAGAGGGCTACAAGATGCATGTCGCGGTTGGGTCCTATCATGGCTTGTGGGTGTCTCAAAGAAGGTGTTACTTATGCTTGGTGATGTAGCAAATAGCCTTGCTAGTAGAGGTATCTACAAGTCCCAAAAGTCCCCAAGTAAGAGGAGATTCTTGGTTGGGGAGTTATAATCATGAAGTCATGAAGCAAAAGTAACCTGGCGGCATGGAGCCCCTACAAGTCCCCAAACTCTGTAAGCCAGAAGGGACTTGTTAACCCGCACAACAAAGACAAGAACATGCATATGTGGAATGCTTGTTGCATTAGGCAACAAATGTGAGTTGCATTGATATGCGTTGGCATATACGGATGTATGAGGTGCGTGATACATGTTGATGTATACATGTGAATGGCGCCGAGTATGATCGGTTATGACATAGAAACTCAAGAACGCATATGGTTGTGTGAGCAAACGGATTGCATATGATAAATGCGTGATGCGCGCAAGAAAACGAACGAGGTCGAGTTTGACGAGGTTACGCTTGGTGTAAGTTGCATGAATGCCATGAAGGCAAGCGTTTGTAATTCGTATGATGAATATGCGAACGCTTGTGTTTGTTTGGTTGTCGCTCGTATTAATGGAACACAAAAAGAACTCGATTTGTCAAAATCGGTAAACGACAAATGGTAGAAAAATTCAATGTTCCATTAATGTGTAGTGTGTCGAGGAGACATGAGTGTAAAGCTTGGGAATTCCGGGAAGGCGTGAACGGAAAACTCGGGGTTGCCGAGAAGGCATGAGAGGGAAGCTCGAGGGTTGCCGGGAAGGCATGAGCGGAAGCTCAAGGGTTGCCGGGAAGGCATGAGCTGAAGGTCAAGGAATGCTGGGAAGGCATAAGAGGAAAGCTCGTGAGCGGGAAGCTCGGGGTTGCCGGGAAGGCATGAGCGGGAAACTCGTGGGTTGCCGGGAATGCATGAGAAGGGTTGTCGGGAAGGCATGAGCGGGAAGCTCAAGGGTTGCAGGGAAAGCATGAGCGGGAGCTCAAGGGTTGCAGGGAAGGCATGAGCTGAAGCTCGGGGGTGCCGCAACTATTTTCACTTTTACTATCGTTTCGGTACTTTTAGTGGCCCTAAAAGTTGACTTTTTGTTCGGGTCAAAATTTGAGAAACTTTCCTTCATGAAAGTTGTAGAGAACGTTAAACCGAGCGCGTGCATATGTGGTACGTAAAAATCGGAGTTCGTATGTGAAAGTTATAAGTGAAAAGGTGAATTTACTGTACATGGTAACTCTTTATATATAAGGAAACTTACCGAGGTAAGTTCCCATTTCAGAACTTACCCTGACCCTCTCTCTCTCTCCTCTCCCTCTTCCCCGCTTCGCCCTCCCTTTTTCTTTTTCCGATTTCTTCACCGTCCGGCGTCCGATTGATGTGATTCTAGTTGTCCTTGGACCGTCTCTTCCTCCTCTATACGATGGTATTAGTGGGTATCGGTGATTTGGCCGGAAAACCCCGAATTTATGCAATCATTGTTACTGTAGCAATTTGCTTCTCCGGTGAAATTCTCCAGTTTTCGGCTATCTCCGACTGGAAAATTTGTTCTATTAGGAGCGCCTCGAGTCACTGATCATCTTCCCTCAAGACTTCTAGCTGAAATTTCCACGTTTGGAAGGAACTCGTATACGTGATTGTCAGAATAGTACTGTGAGTGGACTTTTGTTTTTAAGTAAATGATGCATGCATTTATCCCTTGATTATGCTCTAATTATTTGTCATTTTACATTTCGAGCATGTGATTTGATTTCGGAGATTGATTTCGTTTTATCTCATATAATTACTTTCGATAATGATTCATTTCCGAAGTTGCTTATGATTTATAATTTTATTTGATGAATTATTTATTTCCGAGGTGATTTCCGAACTTTTTAGTTATATTCCTATTCGTGGATTTGAGATTTTTGGAAAGATTTTCGAAATGGGATTTCGATGGAATTATTTTCTTGTTTATTTATTTGATCCTTGGTTTTGGCATTGGGAATGCCTTAGCAATAATGTCGGTTTGAGAACTTTGATTATTTGAAGATTTTATGGTGTGCGGGGTCACATCATTGGACTATGCTTATTTTCTTTTATTTACTTTTGAATTTGAGTTTATCTTGGCGTGTGGGACACGTCATTGGAAATTCTTTTACGAGAGATGGGGAAGCCTTATGTATTTATGGATTTACTTGGTTTTCGGATTTTCTGTTGCCATACTTTGAGTGACTATTATCATTGCTAGCATTGATTTTCCGCCTTTGTGGCACAGTGGTGGGATCACCGTAGCCCTCCGCCTTTGTGGCGCAGGTTACTGTCTCTGTGACAGTAATTCTGTAGCCCGGTATCCTATCGCTACACTTAGTGGCGTAAGGGTATATTACGGGAGTACTTTAGCCTGGGAGGCTATCACCCGAGCCTGGGAGGCTCACTCGTATGGCTATCGTCTTCCCCTACTCATTATACTATTTTCGACTAGCGGGTCTAGTCCTATTTATTTTAGCCAGCGGGGCTGGTTTTATTTCCTTGAGTATCAGAGTTTCAACCTTTTCTTTTAATCGTTTGTGACTAGCGGGGCTAGTCGGTTTTCATGAGCAGAACTCTTCTTGTTTTATTTTCGTTAATCATTGGATGCATCGGGAATTTTTAAAGAAATAAATGTGGGAAAGTATAAAATCCATTTGGTTTAAAATTGTTTATTTTTGTCCACTCACGCTAACATTTTTACGTACTTTCCCCTGGGCCCTTCGGTTTTCAAATGCCCAGTTTGCAGGCGAAATTAGATGAGGTCGGGCGTACATGGAGTCGAGGCATAGCCAACAGCATTGCTTCCGCGTACTCATTCTATTTATGTGTTCTTTGTTACCTAATGGAATAGTATTGCTCTGATAACTTGTGAAATTAATCTTGTAAGTGGGTTGAGACTGTTATTTGTGAAATTGGAGTTGTGTTTTGGGGAGCAGGTGGCTCCAGGAGGATACGGATAGGTTGATTTAGAAGTGTAAATGTTTTCCTACAGGGTTTGGGTAGCCTACTTTTAGGGGAAGTTCTGCCAAATTTTTGGTAGAATTTCTTCTACGGTGGGCCCCGCAGGGCCACTTCAGATTTCGGGGTGAAATCCGGGGCGAGTCCTGTCACTAATTACAAGAGCGTGAGGGATAGTGACTTATCTTATGCCGATTTGGAGGCTAGCGGAGTTGGCCGAGCATGACGGTCCATTGCTTGTGGCGGATAAAGTACTCCGATAATGTCCGTCAACTCGTAGTTGAGGTTGAATGCTCGATAGAAATAATTGGATTTCCTTGAGACAAAATAGGTGATTAATATGTGGATTTATAAAATCGACACCAATAATTTGCATATGTACTATGATAAGATATATAGGCAAATATATGTACCAAGTAAGCGAAGTGTATAAGCAATGTACTGATGTTGTAGCTGTTATAGTGGCTATGTTTAACAAACGTACATGCCCGTGGCAGGATAGTCATGTGCCAATTAAGGGTATATATAAGCAATAGACATGCTTGCTGACGGTGACGAACATATCCCATTTGAGCATTAATGTGTCATGCATGACAAAATGAAAAAGGTTGTACGCATAATTGCTTATTTGCATGGCATGCAGCCATTATGGCTTGCGGTAGTATATGGGACAAGTTATGGCTACAGCTAGCAAATTATGCATGGCGGACATGAATAAAGCATGGATATATGTGGCCCTTGCATAGATGGACCAAGCAGCAAGCCGTCAAGGTGTATTATGCTATTAATAAGTGATAAGCCCTTGCCCCATTCCCAAACAGATGGACATGCTTCCAATGAAAGCATGCGATACATATATGTTTATGTGTGTGTTTGCATATGAATGTAGCAATTCCAACACTTAATTAAGACATAGCATGTGTTATGGTCAGATGATTACACCTAGCAATTTTAACAGTTAATTAAAACATGGTTGCAGGTGCCTAGAGTCTCAGATGGTCAGTAGATAGCCGGAGCTGCGTCTCTACTTTATACACAACTGGGCCTCATAATTCAGTCATGCTTTGGTTTGATAAACTTGTTATGTGGTGCAAACCATGGCCACGTGATACTTAAATTAAATAAGAAGTGACTTAGCTCGTGAACTAGCAAGTTTGACCGCTGGAGCTCGAAGCCATGGTTGAAGAGCGGTGAGAGAATGATCTGCATTTCGGTGTTTTGATAGAGGCAGCCTGGTGGTTCGATTTGGATCGGCTTCTCAACATCTAGAGCATCCAAGATGGTTGGATCTCAGTGATGCATAAGTTGATCATGGGTGTCCAGATCAGATTTGGAGTGTCCGTTAACGGGCTTCGTCGTTGGCGGTGGAGCTTTGCCACTGATGCCCAATTCTCGTTCTGTTGGCCAAAATCCTGGACGTGCAGCTGCATCAGAAGAGTTGGAAACTCATGCATATTTGGAGAAGAGTGAGAATAGCCTAGTTGAATCTCCGGCGGAGAAGCAAGGAAGACTAGCAAGCTATGTAGCTGCCTAGCGGAAGCTTGGCTAAAGGGTCAGCAGAGCTGCGGCCAGCAATTCAGCGGATCCATTGATCAGCGAAGGAGGGCTGCTGACAGAGATTGGCGGAAGAATGTGCTGTCGACTGAAGCTCAGAAGCTTGCTTTGCCGCTGACTAGAGCTTTGCAGATGAATTTTGGCGCTACCGCTGACAGTTCGGTGGAGGAATTCTGGCGCTGCCGCTGACAGAGTTCGGCGGAGGAAAATTTGGCGCTGCCGCTCACTGCTAGGCAGCTAGCAGAGTTGCTGCTGGGCTGATGGGTGCTGGAGGGCTGGCCAGCCGCTAGTGTTGGAGGAGAGCCATTAGTGGTGGTGTCCAGCGGAGCACTCGACAAAGCTGGGCGGAGCGGAGCTTGGTGCTCAGCGGAGTTGGCTAGCGGGGCTCGCTTGGCCAACGAAGTTGCCACCTGGCAGTAGAGATTAGCAGTGATAGCTTGACGGTAGTGAGACTGGCGGAGCGGAGCATTTGGCCAGCGGTGGTGTTCGCAGGAGAAGGAAGTTGGGCGGTAGTTCCCCAGCGGAGAAAGTTCAGCAGTGGTGCCCTAGTCAGCTGGAGAAGAGCTTTGGCCAACGGTTTGCGGCTGGCGGAGGTTTTTCCGTTGGTGTATCCTAGCGGTGACTGCCGGTTGACGGAGAGGAGAGTCGGTGGAGACTTGGACAGGACTGCAATTTGCTCGATAATAGTTCGGCTGTGCACAGTCCAGCAGAGATGGCGATGTTGTTTGGTAGCGAATGAGGCTTAGAGTGCGGTGGAGACAGCCATGACTGTGAGCTAGGCGGAGGCATTGTTGTCTAGCGGTCTGCAGTAGCGGGGGATGACCACTGGGCATTGGTAGCGGAAGGGCCTTGTTGGCGGAGGATGGAACGAAGAAGAAGGAGGGTGGCCAAAGGATATCTCTGGGTGTCCAGAGAGAATTGGCGCCCAAACTTTTTTTTTTTTTTTTGAGATGGTCATTGACCATTGTTTGACCGCTGTTGACCAACATTGTCAGCGTTGACTGGAATTGGTTGGCGTTGACCGGCCCAAAGTTGGCTTTGATGGGAGTTGGGCGTTGACCAGAGTTGACCAGCCATAATTTTTTGTTTATCGAAGTTCATGGTATGTGACGAAGCTTTGTGTTGCCTTCCCACAGACGGCGCCAAATGTTAATGTTTGGATCCGTGGGGATCTAATTAAAGTAAAAGAGAGAGAGAGAGAGACAGACACACACGAGAAGTATAATGGTTCGTTTCCCGCCTTAGCAGGAAACTACGTCCACTTGAATGTTTAACTAGTGTGTTTGGGCCTTGCGGCCCAAGATGATTACATGAGGATGTAATGGAGTGGATGTTTAAGTGGGAGGAGGCGTTCCTTTTATAGGTGAAGGAAGCCATCTCCTTTATAGTTTCTTAGATGTGAGACAAGAACCCACTATTTTTGTCTAGAAAGCCATGTTGTGGAGGCATGTTGGCAAGGCTAGGAAGGTGGCTTCCTGGAGACGTATTTTCCACTTCCGGATACCGTGGCATAGCTTGAACATAGGGCTACAAGATGCATGTCGCGGTTGGGTCCTATCATGGCTTGTGGGTGTCCCAAAGAGGGTGTTACTTATGTTTGGTGATGTAGCAAATAGCCTTGTTAGTAGAGGTATCTACACCTTCGGTAGCGCTTCGTGAATGTTTTAACAACATTCACAATTTTCCGAACTTAGAAGCATAATGGAATTATCTCTACTTCTCTAACTTTGACAAAGTTATGGAATATTGTTCGGAAGCTCTCCGCATCAGACATTGATGCATGCCTGTGAAAAACTATCGTAGAAGAACAATTGATTGAGAAAACTCTCAATGCCTTCCCTGTTTATGCTATGAGGTTCTCTGATTTATTCTAGACTCATGTAAATACAAGATGGATCACAAATTTCCATCAGCTAATTGGAGCTATGGCATGTGTTGAAAGGCACAGCCACGAACTTTGTGAACGGAAAATATGGTAGGCCTCAAGATGGCTACCATGTGCACCGTTCAATGACTAAAAGAAGTCGCAATGGATGATATGATCAACATGCTCATGAAGGTCATCGCCAAAGTTGGCAAATACATGACCAAAGGAGTCATGACGTTGAGGGTTGGGGGTTGGACACCATGGCGCCACTTTTGGCCATGGTAACACTATTCCAACGCCAATGGTCCTAGAGACCATTTATATTGCGTTAATACGCCTCAATCAATGGTGATCAAGACATCGAGTTCAAAAAGACTTTAAATCTAGCGATGAAGACAAAATGCCGCAGATTTTTATTTCGAATAGTCTTTTATTTTTTTTCCAAGAATTATGTAATGGCAATTATGTCTCAATCAATAAATGACAATTTTGTATTAACTCTTTCTCAAGTGCCGCATTGAATGAAGTATGATGTCTAGGAAAGTAATTGAGATTAGTGGTACTTAAGAGAGCCTCGCTCCACTGACATCTCTCTCTAATTCCCTTATCATATTTGATTGGAGTTACCAAACAGATTGAGTGATTACGATTTGTCTAAATTTGATTTTTATTTTGGATTAGACTTTGGTTAAGATACTTTGATGTAATCATTGACTATTAATAAAGTGTTGATTCCTTTACTTAATGTCTTGGACATACCTTAATTCGAACTTTATTTGAAAGATATAAGAGCCAATGGTTTACATGTGGAAACACATTGTGAGAATGAACAAGAGTTCCTTTGCATCACCTCTAATGACTACGGACATAAACGAGTATTAGAGAAACTTATGTGTCGCTCTAGTGGGTTGTATGCAACCACTATTCGAGCCATTGAATCCAACCATGTCATGAGAGATGACTTATGGGATTCTAACACATATAGGCTTTGGCACGACAGCTTGGGACACCCAGGTCATGATATGATGATCAGTGATACTAAAGACTTCACACGGACATCTCTTCTTCAAAACGAAGAGAAGTGAGAATCAAAAGTCAATTCAAAGAGAGCACTGCACCGCCGCCGCACCTTGGGTGCCGTCGCCATGCACCGCCTGCCGGCCAATGCCGGCGCCGTGATGATCAAAATCATGTTTACACCATGTATGGAGACTTAGCTCCTCTCTCTACTTCTCAAAGTAAATTGTCACATTGTGGCTCAACCAAAACCTTCATTGGTTGATTATAAGGCCAATCTTTCGTTCTGTAAAGCCTGTTTTTTTTTTTAGGATCAAGACTATCCTATGCAAATGACACTAAAGAAATAATTCCATTCTTACATAGAATCCAAGGGGATTTTGTGGATCAATTCAACCAACTTGCGGACTGCTTAGATGTTTTATGGTGTTGGTTAATGTGCGGACATGCTGGTCACGTGTCGCACTATCATCCACTCGTAATGCTGCTTATGATGAACTCCTAGCCCAGAACATATGGCTACAAGGACACTATCCAGATCATCCCATTTAGTCAATTTGACTTGATAATGCTAGAGAGTTTACATCGAAAATTTTCAATGACTATTGCATATCATTGGGTATTGATATCAAGTATCATATTCCCATGTACACACCCAATTGGTCTAGCAGAAAAGCCACCATTAAAAGACTACGATGGTAGCCCGGACTTTGGTAATGCGCACCAATATTTCCGCTTGGGTTATGCAATATCGCATGTAGCTATGCTAATTCATCTACGACTCATAGCAGCCACTCAACATTTATTTGCATTACAGCTAGTGACTGGGTTCGAGTCTAATATCTCGTACTTATACATATTTGAGTGTGCGGTTTATGTGCCAATTGCACTGCCACAACGCATAAATATGAGTCATTGCAACGAATGCATATATATATATATATATATATTTGTGTTGGATATAAGTCTCAAACCATAAGTCCGCTATGTAAAACCCTTGACAGGTGATCTCTTTTTCACTGGATTTTCGAATTGTCACTTTGATGAGACAGTTTTCCCATCGTTAGGGGGAGATTAGAACGTCAATGTTCAACAAGAACGACAGGAATTGTCGTGGTCTATCCCCACTATGTCTCATATTGATCCCCTAAAAGTGACAAGATCACATATACCTGCTGCAAACATGTCTGCAAAGATTGATGTCCCCACAAGAGGACATGGTGCCACCCAGAGGAGATGGGTACGGCACCACTACCATGGATGGTGGTATGGTGACTCCACAAAGGTGGCATAATGGCGTCATAGGCCATGGGTTCCGCTAGAGAGCGTAGGAGACCCATAGGTTCGATGGATTCTCGCCCTAAAAAGAGAGCAAGTTTGGCACAACCTGATCCATTGATCATTGATACTCAAAATCCGTCTCATGAGAATATTCTGGATTGTGGTTATGTCTAAGAGACATCGTTGGGGGACGCCTCAATGTTAGAACCAATTCCTGAGAATATAGAGATCTGTACGAATTACACTAGTGTACATGAAGACGTGGAATTATTGAAACCAATGACAGCGAACCTTACTCCGTTGAAGAATGCCAACTGTTTCTGGTGGCTTTCTCCGGGTACCTCACACAGAATGCTATACCGTCTGGGGTACCGATCCAACTCCTAAATCCTGTATCAAGAACACAACGTTAGAGGGATAAATCGTACCGGACGGTTTATACCTCTCCGATGCCTGAGTGAGAAACTAATAGATGTGTAGAGATTAAATTGTGGATAAAGGAGTTATTACCTCTTGAAGGTGGTTGTGCTAATGTCTTTATATTCGATCATAGGAAAAGAGTCTCCCCTATCCTCGATGTGGGACACAGGTTCTTCTGATGTTATCAGCCCTCTTATGTATAGATGGGCTGTGTTGGCCTTGCCCCGGGCCCTGGGTGTCCGGGGTGGCATCCCATGTGAGGCCCTCCATTGTGGGTCGTGAACCCGGCCCATGACATAGTACCTGGGAGTACCGATGAGGCCCAGCTGATAGTGCCAAACCTAGTTGACTCCCCAGTATGTACACCAACGTAGGGAAAATTGGCTTAAATGGAAATATGCGATCCAGGTTGAATTGGATTCACTAACGAAGAGGAAGGATTTTGGGCCTGAGATGCCAACACTTCCTAACATAAAACCTATTGACATTAATAGGTCTTCGTTAGGCAGCGTGATGAGAAAAAGATATGGTAATCTAGCCTTATGGCGCAAGGCTTCTTACAAAATGCCCTGGAATTGACTACGAGAAGACATATTCTCTCGTAATGGATGTCATTGCACTCCAATACCATGTCAGTTTGGTAGTTTTCGAATAATTGATACCCGATGGGGTGGAGAAAGGACCTGGCTCTGATACCCGATGGGGTAGAAAATTGAGCCTCCGGTACCCAATGGGGTAGAAAATTGAGCCTCCGGTACCCAATGGGGTAGAGAGAAAGGACTTAGCTCTGATACCCGATGGGGTAGAAAATTGAGCCTCCGGTACCCAATGGGATTGAGAGAGGACTTGGCTCTGATACCCGATGGGGTAGAAAATTGATCCTCCTTTACCCAATGGGGTAGAGAGAGGACTTGGCTCTAGTACCCGATGAGGTAGAAAATTGAGCCTCCGGTACCCAATGGGGTAGAGAGAGGACTTGGCTCTGGTACCCGATGGGGTAGAAAATTGAGCCCCGGTACCCAATGGGGTAGAGAGAGGACTTGGCTCTGGTACCCGATGGGGTAGAAGATTGAGCCTCCGGTACCCGATGGGGTAGAGAGAGGACTTGGCTCTGATACCCGATGTGGTAATTGAGCCTCCGGTACCCAATAGGGTAGAGAGAGGACTTGGCTCTGATACCCGATGGGGTAGAAAATTAAGCCTCCGGTACCCAATGGGGTAGAGAGAGGACTTGGTTCTGATACCCGATGGGGTAGAAAATTGAGCCTTCGGTACCCAATGGGGTAGAGAGAGGACTTGGCTCTGATACCCGATGAGGTAGAAAATTGAGCCTCCGGTACCCGATGGGGTAGAGAGAGGACTTGGCTCTGATACCCGATGGGGTAGGCGGTGCATGTCGACCACGTGGAGCGGACTGGGTTGTGCAATAAATGCCCGTCCTTTCGCCTGCCAAAGCTTCGAGAAATGGGGGGAGGCGTGGGACACGTGTAACAATCCTATGGTTGAGGGCTTTTCGGTTTCGACGGCCCTGATGCATTGGAGATTGAATTTAAGAGGGAAACCGATTGTTTTCCCTCACTTTTGTGAAAAAGAAGCTCAGAAGACTTGGAAGATTTGTAGCGAGGAGAAAGGGAGAGCCAAGGGAGAAGTGTGCGTGCTTGTGGAGTGATAGATCGATCGTCTGCCGAAGAAGAGGTTAGATCTCTCGCTCTGCTTGTATGATTTTTTGCTAGGTCTATTGTTTCTGCTTCTGCCATGGATGTTTTCTGTTTGTGTGTTTGGTCCTCTTGTTTGCATAAAGACAGAAAACGAACAATGCTAGTGTGGTTATCTTTTTGTTTTAGATTTTTGGGTTTGTTCCATTCTCTAGGTTTTGCTTTGAAGTGGGGAGTAATCTGTGCTTCGAAATGGTCTTGGTTTTGCATGAATTTCTGGGAATTTCTGGGTTTTTGCTTGAATTTCTGGGAATTTCTGGGTTTTAGCTTGCATTTCTGGGTTTTTCTGGGTTTTGGTTAGGCTAACCCTTGTGCTTCTGGTTCCAAATATAGCGAGATTTGAGGTCCCCTGTACTGTAGTTAGGATGGAATCAGAAGCCAGGGGTGGGGATACGGGATCGTCGTACCAGTCTTCTACCAGGCAAGCTGAAGTGGATATCGATCGGTACTTAGGCCGAGTAGATCAATTAGCAGAGAACACGGGATCCTCGACTGGGGTGTTCTCGGAGAGTAGTGAGGAGTCCGACGAGGGTGAGAGCGAGGGTGGATCTGCGGAGGCCCCGGTAGTCATGGTGGCCATTCCCGAGGGCATACCGAAGCCGAGGTATACACTTGCGGATGGGACCGTATGCGACGAACCCGGGAGAAGTATGACGATAAAGGAGATAATCGACATGCGACTGAAGTGGGGGATACCGGACGAGGTGGAGCTTAGGCCTCTCAAGGATGGAGAGATGGCCGCGAATCCTGCCCCGGGGTGGGTGGCGCTGCACGAGAATCAGCTCCACCTAGGGTTATCTCTACCGCTGCCCCGGTGCCTACAGTATCTGCTGCGGATGCTGAACCTGTCACCGGGGCAGCTGACCCCGAATGCCATTCATCAAATATACAGTATGATGGCTATGTAGGACTTGTGCCAACAAGGGTGGCCTTACATAAACGAATTCCGCGCGGTACACCGGGTACTGTACTCAAGGAAGTAGTCTTGTGCGGGTACGGTTACATTTGCCGCTAGGGATTACGAACCACTATTTACCGACATGCCTTCCTCGATGAGCAAAAGGTGGAGGAACAAAGTATTCCTAGCTGGGGGGCGGTGGCAAATTAAAATTAAGAAGTGGCAGCTGACCGGTACCTTCCAAGCTATCGGGGACCAGTCCTATACTCTATCCGAAGTAGAAAGGAAAAGGATAGCCCGGTTATATGCTGTTTGGTTAGAGAAAGAGAGGAGCTCTTATAGATTCATCCGGCATTCTATACTTTATAGCTAGGGCTAGGGTGGCTCCCCGGTAAGGGATTAAAATATTATATATATATTTTTTTCGTGTGTCGCTCGTCCTTTTTACTTAAAACTAATCTTTGAACTGATTGCAGTGAAAGCGCTGAAGAGGAAACCCCGGAAAGGCAAAGAGGAGGACATAATGGATGATGCCCAGTTGATGGATATGCTGATGGGCCAGGGGGTAGTTGATGGATTCCTCCATGTCCAAAACATAAAAATCCGCAGGAAAGATCAAGTGATTAACGTGCACAAGCACATCTTCCACCAATCCTTTCGGAAAGGCCTTAGATCTATCCGCCAATTGAATAATTACGTTATCAGTTTTAAGTGTACCTAGACCTAAAGATGCATAAACAGAATAAGGCATAACATTTATAGATGCACCTAGATCTAACATGGCATTCTCAAATCTAGTGTTACCAATAACGCAAGGAATGGTGAAGCTTCCAGGATCTTTGCATTTTGGGGGAAGTTTCCTTTGAATAACAGCTGAGACATTCTCATTCACCTTCACAACCTCCTTTTCTCGAATTCTCCTTCTTGTTGTACAAAGTTCCTTCAAAAATTTTGCATATTTGGGCACTTGCCTTATAGCTTCAAGAAGGGGAATGTTGACTTGCACCTTTTTAAAGGTATCCAAAACAGCCATGTCGCTTTCTTCTTGTTTGGATTTAGCAAATCTGCGAGGAAAGGGCATAGGAGAAAGGAAAGCATTAGTATTAACCGGAATTGAAGAGTTAGACACTTTACCTTTGGTTTCTGGTTTTGTTGGGGATTGCAATGAGCCTTCAATCCTGGACGTAGCAGGGTCTGGGATTGCTAAGTCAGTTTCAATCCTGGAAGTCGCTGGACCATTGTTTTCCTTCCTCTTCGAAATTGGTGTTTCCTGTTCTTCATCAGTGTGCACGGTGGTGTTCATTTGTGCCTTGGGGACGTCATTGATGATCCTTCCACTTCTAGTGGTGATGGCATTGGCAGATTCAAAGCCCCTCTTGGGATTTGGAATAGTATTACTTGGTAGCTTACCACCTTCAGGGCCTTTTGTCATAAAATCAACCACGTGACCAAGCTGTTTCTCCATTGCGTCCATCCTCTTTTGCATGAGATTCTGACCTTGCACCAAATTGTTGGTTTGATTTTGCATTTGATTTTGGTTCTGCAACAAAGT
>BDJD01005026.1:2948-26532 GCA_002564525.1 Rosa multiflora | reverse complement strand
TATGACATCATATAATCTAGAATGATCAATAACCTTCTGGAAAAACTCCAAGAAAATCGCCGGAAAAGATCTCCCAAAAGCTTCGTGAAAAGCTGACAGTTTCTGCCTTATCGGGAAGCATATTTTGACTTTGATTTCCTACTGCCTCGTTGATGATTTTGACCTGTTCTTTGACTGTACTTTAAGTATAACATCATTTCTTCAAGGATCGCTGGTCCTTTCTTCAAATGTGAAGCTGGAATGATGCAATTATTGCTCCTCAAAACCGTTCCCAGAAAGCTGATTCTGAAACTGCAGTTTTCTGCTTTGCAGCAATTGTTTTGCACAACGATTTCCGTGGATTTCCCTTCTGATTTCTGGCTAAATGGTTGATCAAACTTGGTCCTCTGCATCAGTACTTCATTATCCATGGCTCCATTTCTCCCTTTAAGCTTCTATTTCTCTTGAATCACTCCACGAACAACCTAAAAAGAAAACAAGTTAAAACTGACTTTTTAAAGGAGATAGCTAAGAAAAGTGTAAGGGATTTCACACTGTATTCGTCGCATTTATGCTCCTATCATACGTCTTTTTTCATTCTCTACAATCGATTTTTATTGTTATATACATTTTAATCGGTGTATTTGCAGGCACTCTTCAATGTGTACGCCATTGACGCTAGCGAGGAAGATACTCATCTGAAGGAGGAGGTTAGCAATCTCTCCGGGCAGGTGAAGTATCTTCATGGCGAGAAGGCCAAGCTGGAGAAGGAGCGGGACTCATTGAAGGCTGAGATGGCCGCCGCTAGGCAGCGGATCGCGGAGCTTGAGGGTGAAGTCTCTGAGGCGCCGGAAGAGGTAAAAAACGCCCGGGACTCCGAGAAAAAAGCTGCAGAGTCTGCCTTGTCATGGAAGGAGAAGGCAGACCACCTAGAGGATTGCCTTCCCGCTGAGAGGCACGAGGCTGTGGAGGAGTACAAGTCCTCCGAAGAGCTCATCGCTATGCTGACTGCTGCCCAAGATAAGGCTGCCATCATGAAGTTTAAGGAGTGGGTGGCGGCCGGATATTTAGATGAAGCTAAATTCAGGCGGGGTCTCCTGGAGAAAAAGAAGAAAGATAGGGAGGCGGCGGCCAAGTCTGGTGCCGGTGGGTCCCAGAGTACCGGTGGCGAGCGATTGTAAATAAAATTCTCTTTTCTTTTTTTTTGAAATTATCCGATTGAACAATTGTCTAATTTTGTCTGGTAGTCCAGGCTTTTTGTGAATGGAAACATCCTGAATTTGAATGGGAATTGGAAAGGATTTAAAATTTCTAGGATTTTCGTACCTTAAGCATTTGTTTGCATCACTTATTACCTGAATAGAGTAACTGACAATAGCTATGTCTGAGAACGTCCAGGGTAGGTAAAAAAAAAAAATGCTAGAAATGGACTGAATAATTCATTTTTCCATTCAAATACCACACGGTGGTTAAATACAGAATGAGTACCCGATGGGTAGCTTGCCATAGCTGTATGTTCAAAAAGCAAAAGCTAGGACAAGATGCTCTCGGAGCTACTTGTAATAGTACTGCAGGCGCTGGGTATTCCATGGATGCCTGGAAACGACCCCGTTCATGTCCCGGATGAAAAAGGTTGCGGGACCTACCTCTTCAATGATCTCGTAAGGGCCTGTCCAGGATGGATGTAGTCCCCGGGGCTCTGGGTAGACTTGCTTCATGACCCAGTCCCCCAACCTTAATGTCCGGGACTGTACCTTGGCATCGTAGTAACGAGCTATCCTCCGCTTGTTTGCCAAGTTATGCACGTGTGCCACATCTCTTCGTTCCTCAAGTAAATCAGCATCGAGGTGTAGGCCTTCTGAGTTGGTACCCGCATCGAAGTATTCGATCCGGGGACTCTGGATTTGTGTTTCAATAGGGAGTACTGCTTCTGATCCAAAAGCCATGCAGAAAGGGGTCTCTCCGGTGGCCTCCATTGCCTTGGTCCCGATAGCCCACAATACCTCCGGGAGTTTAGCAGCCCAAAGACCCTTGGCTTCGTCAAGCTTTTTTTTTCAGTATTTTCTTGATTATCTTGTTGACAGCTTCGACCTGACCGTTGGTCTGGGGGTGAGCCGGGGAAGCATAGAGGATCTTAGTGCCCAGGTTCTGTGTGTAAGCCCTCAACTCATCATTGTCAGACTGGGTACCATTGTCTGTGACTATGGTATCCGGGACTCCAAACCTGTAATAGATGTTCTTCCATAGGAAGCTTTTGACCTTTTCCATGGTGATGGCGACGAGAGGTTCTGCCTCCACTCACTTTCTTTGGTAGTCCACGGCAACGATGGCGTATTTGAACTGTCCCACTGCTGTGGGAAGTTTACCAATCAAGTCCAAACCCCACTGACAGAACGGCCATGGTGCAAGGAGGATGGAAAGGGCGATGGGCGGTGCCCTTGGGATATTTGCATACATTTGGCATTTGTGGCACGAACTGGATATTGTTTGGGCCAGGGCCGGCATGGTTGGCCAGAAATATCCTGCCCTTAGGGTCTTGTGTGCAAGAGATCGGGCTCCAGCATGGTTACCACATACACCAGCGTGAATGTCCCTCATTATTTTGTGACCTTCCTCCGGTGTTACACACTTCAGGTTGGGAAAGCAATGCCCTCTTCTGTACGGTTTGCCATTCATGATCGTGTATCGAGCTGACCTTAGCTGTAGTCTTCTGGCCTCGACCTTATCATCCGGTGCTAGGCCGTCGACCATGTATTTCAAAATTGGGTCCATCCATGAAGCTGTGTGATCTACCGCAAATATTTCTGACACCGTCTTAGAAGTGCTAGGTCCCACGAGTATTTCGACCTTAGTGGCCCCATAGATAGGGCTTGGAGAAGTTAATGCGAGCTTAGCAAGGGCGTCTGCCTTGTCGTTTTCTGCCCTCAGTATTTGGGTAAAAATGTAGGAGGTAAACCTCTGAACTAATGCCCGGGCCAAGGCCTGGTAGGAGGACATGTGAGGCTCATTTGCCTCGAAGTTACCGCTGACCTGTTTTACGACTAACTGAGAATCACTGAAGATACTAAGGTGTTGTACCCCCAGTTCCCGGGCGATCTGCAGACCTGCTATGAGTGCTTCGTACTCTGCGGCATTGTTGGATGCTTTGAAGGCAAATTTGAGGGCTTACTCGTGTACTTGATCATCCGGGCTAATTAGCAGGATACCGGCTCCACTGGTTTTCTTGTTGGAGGCGCCATCAACGTATAATCGCCAAGTGCCTGGGGGAGGTGGACCTGGGGTTAGCGGTTCAGGTGATTCCAGGGGTGGGTTATGGGAGGGAATTGACTCGAAAATAAAATCTGCTGCTGCCTGGCCCTTAATAGCTGTCCGGGGCTGGTACTTGATATCGAACTCCCCAAGCTCGATGGCCCATTTTATTAACCTGCCCGATGTCTCTGGTTTCTGCAAAACCTGCCTCAATGGGTGATTAGTGTAAACGGTGATTGAGTGTGCTTGGAAGTAATGTCTGAGCTTCCGGGATGATACCAGGAGAGCTAGTGCCACTTTTTCAATGTCCGGGTACCTGGATTCTGCACCAGTGTACCCTTTTCCAGCATAGTACACTGGGTACTCGCAATCAGAGCCCTTCCTAATCAGAACTGAGCTCACAACTGTTGATGATGCCGCCAGATATATGTAGAGCATTTCTCCTGGAACCGGTTTGTAGAGTAGAGGTACCTCTGACAAGTATGCCTTCAGGCCAAGAAAAGCAGCCTCGTGCTCCGTTGTCCATGATATTACCTCGACGTGTTGGGTTTTTAGCAATTTGAAAAAAGGAGTGCACTGGTCCGTCAGCCTGGAGATGAACCTTGACAGGGCGGCGACCTTGCCAGTAAGAGATTGGACCTCGTTCCGGTAGGTTAGGGATACCATGTCTAATATAGCCTGTACCTTCTCCGGATTGGCCTCAATTCCCCTGTGGCTAATGATGTACCCGAGAAATTTTCCTACCTCGACCCCGAAGATGCACTTCTGTGGGTTAAGCCGCATACCATTGCGCAATATGATGGTGAAGACGATTGATAAGTTGGTTACGTGATCCTCCGAAGTTAAACTTTTTACCAGCATGTCGTCCAGGTATACCTCCATGATAGTACCGATAACTTCCTCAAACATGGAGTTGACAAGTCGCTGATAAGTGGCACCTGCATTCTTTAACCCAAAAGGCATGACTTAGTAGTAATAGAGACCTTTGTCTGTGGTAAAGGCAGTGTGCTCCTCGTCTGCTGGGTTCATTCGAATTTGGTTGCATCCACTGAATGCATCAATGAAACTGAGTAACCGGTACCCAGCAGTGGAGTCGATTAATTGGTCAATTCGCGGGAGCGGGAAGCTATCCTTGGGGCACGCTCGGTTGAGGTTCGTGTAGTCCACACACATGCGCCATGATCCCGGAGATTTCTTTAGTACCATGACCACGTTGGCCAACCACCGGGGGTATGTTACTTCCCTGACAAAGTTGATGGCTATCAACTTCTTTACTTCAACCTGGATAGCCTGGTACTTATCGTGTGTGAAGGCCCTTCGTTTTTGTCTTACCGGTGTCGAGTAAGGAACAATACTAAGATTGTACGTGGCTATCTCCGTCGGTATACCGGGCATGTCCTCATACGACCAGGTGAATGCGGATGTGTTAGAATAGAGAAATGAGATCAACCCTTCCCTAACAACCGGAGACAGCCTAGTACCTTTCCTAACAGTCTTGTCCGGGAACTGCTCTGATAGCACCACCTCTTCAATGTCTTCTACGGCACCCGGCCGTTCTTCGTCTGAACCGGTATCATCTCTGGGATCCTCGTACTTGTCCATCAGAGGGTTCGTAGCTACGTGCAACATTTCAGACTTTCCCTTTCCGCGAGATACAGTTAGAGAATAGCATTTCCTCGCGGCGGCCTGATCACCCCGGATCGTAGCAGTGCCGGCCGAGGTCGGCACTTTCATCATCAACATGTGACCTGCTATGAAGGTTTTCAGACGCCAAAGTGCCGGACGGCTCAGGATAGCATTTTAGGACGAGACGCAGTCCACTACGATGAACTTTGTTTTGATGGTTGAACAATTCGGACTTTCGCCTATCGTGATCGATAGGTAATCTGATCCGAGTGGTTGGACGATATCTCCTGAAAAACTAATGAGGGGCTCATTATCTTGTGACATCTTGGCTCTTCCTCTGTTCAAAGCTTTGTTTGCATCGCGAAATAATACGCTAACTGAGGCCCCAGTGTCTACGAGCACCCGGGACATTATATAGTGGTCCATTTGGAGTGTGATTAGGAAGGGATCATCATGGGGCATCTTCAGATCGGCTTCCTCCTCCTGTAGGAATGTCACCGATGTCCACCTGGTGCCACCGTCTTGCTGCGGGGCCTTGTGGAAGTTGAAAACTTCCGGACGGCCGAAACTAGAATTTCGTTTCTTCCCCTGGGGAGGCAACTCTTTCGGGCCCCCACCGTGGATCGTGAAGATCTGGCCGTACACGTCTACGGCTCCTATCTCCTTAGCAGGTAGGTATCGTTGAAGCTTGCCGCTATGGATGAAGGACTCGATTGTATTTTTTAAAGCAACACACAGATTGGTATTGTGTCCGACATCCTCGTGATAAGTGCAGAATTTTCCGGTATCCTGCTTGGTAAGTTTACTTTTTGGGAACTTCCTTGGAGGTGGTCCCGGTACCTCATCTCTGTTTTCATTCCAAATAGTCTCGTATGAAGCGTTGAGGATCATGAATACTTCATACTGGGGTGGTGGTGGTGTCCGCGAGGCCTGTTGTACCCTCGATTCCTGGTGGGGGTGAGTGGTCCCGTAACTGTTGGACTTGGACGAGGACTCCTTGCTTCTTTTGTTCGAGGTATGGGGTGACCTATAATGACTATGGACCCACTCCCTCTTTCGTGTCTCATCCCTGACCGTCGAGGCCGGTGCGGAAAATCTTAACTCTGGTCTGGGGGTGTCCCCGTATGTTTCGAATTCGGCCTGAGCGTGTCTGATGGTAGTGGCCATCAGCTCGTCGTAGTTAGCTGGAGGATTATGGTTGATCCCGTAGAGAAATTCTCCGCGCCTTAAGCCCCTCCTAAAAGCCAGCTCAGCCAGTTCCTTATTAAGGTCCCGGCATTTAGCGGTAGCCGCCTGCCATCGATTTACAAAAGACTTCAAAGTTTCATCTTCTCCCTGCTAGACTTTTAACAGGCCCTTTGGTGTGTGTATCCCATCAGTGCGTAAGATGAATCGAGCGACAAACTTGTTAGTTAACTCCGTAAAATTCCCTACAGAACCGACCGGCAGTTCGTAGAACCAACTCAAAGCCTCCCCTGACAAGGTCTCCCTACACCTAGATGCTGGTAGGGGTCTCCAACTCCCGTATAGTCAATCTTCAGTGGTTTCGATGTATTCGCTCGAATGGCTCCTCTAACCTGTTGGGTGAAAGGGCCGGGCGGTCCTCGTAACTGTTCATAGCTCTCTAGGTGTCTCTATTTTCTGTGGCCTGTACCCTTGCCTGCAGGGCATGTAAAAAGTTGCTCATTTGCACGAGTAATGCAGTGTTTGCGTCGGTTACCGGTGGGATATTGTGAACTGGCTGTGGTAACGGTGGTGGCGGCAGATGCCTCAAGCTTTCCGGGAATAAGTCTACCGGTATCTAGATTATCCGTTTACTGCCCTCCGTAGGAGGTGCTGGGGCGGTGCTGGTGTCTTCTGTTATCGGGGCAGCGTTCACTCCTGCTGCTAGCTGGGATGCTCTAGCCAGGGCCTGAGTGAGTGCCTCATTGTGCTGGTGCCTCCTGTCCAATGCTCGGGCCAGCGCTGTGTTTTCGTCTTCCAAATGCTGCATTCTCTGTTGCGTAAGGCGGTTTGTTTCCCTATCGGTACTCTGTTGTTCCCGGTCGATCCTGGATTGTTCCCTGAAGGCTGCGATCTCGGCTCGCATAGACTCCAACTCCGATACCGGAGTCACTTGATCAGGGATTATCGGGTCCAAGGATCCGAGACCATGCATTTCTCCCTAAACACTTGGCGCCTCTGCTGACGAAGTTCCCGGAGAGAATATCAGTGCCCAAGCGACACTTCTACCCTCTCCTGTCACTTCTGGCTCATTCATGACTCTCCCCCTATCTGGCGCGCCAATGTTTCTGGTGGCTTTCTCCGGGTACCTCACACAGAATGCTATACCGTCTGGGGTACCGATCCAAATCCTAAATCCTGTATCAAGAACACAACGTTAGAAGGATAAATCGTACCGGACGGTTTATACCTCTCCGATGCCTGAGTGAGAAACTAATAGATGTGTAGAGATTAAATTGTGGATAAAGGAGTTATTACCTCTTGAAGGTGGTTGTGCTAATGTCTTTATATTCGAGCATAGGAAAGGAGCCTCCCCTATCCTCGATGTGGGACACAGGTTCTTCTGATGTTATCAGCCCTCTTATGTATAGATGGGCTGTGCTGGCCTTGCCCCGGGCCCTGGGTGTCCTGGGTGGCATCCCATGTGAGGCCCTCCATTGTGGGTCGTGAACCCGGCCCATGGCAAAGTATCTAGGAGTACTGATGGGGCCCAGCCGATAGTGCCAAACCTAGTTGACTCCCCAGTATGTACACCAACGTAGAGAAAATTGGCTTAAATGGAAAGATGCGATCCAGGTTGAATTGGATTCACTAAGAAGAGGAAGGATTTTGGGCCTGAGATGCCAACACCTCCTAACATAAAACCTATTGACATTAATAGGTCTTCATTAGGTAGCGTGATGAGAAAAAGATATGGTAATCTCGCCTTATGGCGCAAGGCTTCTTACAAAATGCCCTGGAATTGACTACGAGAAGACATATTCTCTCGTAATGGATGTCATTGCACTCCAATACCATGTCAGTTGGTAGTTTTCGAATAACTGAACATGCAGCTTACGAATGTGGTCACTACATATCTTTATGGGGATCTAGATACGGAATATAATGAAGGTTTTTGTGAACTTCATTTACCCAAGTCAAGTGGCTCTAGACCATGGAGCGCGTTTGCAACAAGGTTGAAACGCTCACTAAAGTGACTGCTTGATTGGGAAGAGATATGATGAACTATGCCCACACGTTTCCATGACAAGTTCCGGATTTGTAATTGTCGCGGTTTATGTTGATAAACATAATTGGAACCCATGAGAGTTAAGGGAAATCGCTGAACACCTGAAATCTGAGTCTGAGAGTAAGGACCTGGGGAGAACACGGTTTTGTCTAGATTCAGAACTTGCATACCGTGTTAATAAATGCTTAGGCCTTTTTATAAAGTCAAAGATGCACTCCCATGGTCGTTCGTAGTCTTGGCCCTAAGAGGAATCAGTTTAGTCCCACGGATGATGACGAAAACGTGTTAATATATAGAAAAAGTGCTTACATGAGTACAATATGTGCATTATTGTACTTATCACAATACAAGACCGGACACCTCAATTGTTACAAACTTGTTGGATAGATATAGCCCCGTGCTAACGCAACGTCACTGGACTAGTATAAAGACAATCTTTCGTTACTTAAAATGTACGATAGATATGAGCTTGTTCTATCCCTACAGAGAGAAAAGAATGACGAAAGAATGAGAACGGATCTCATTAGCCCAAGAGGCGCCGTCCAAGATGCCATGACGGGCAAAGCTGCCACCGCCAAGGGTGGCCAGCGTCATCCTCCTCCCTTACACCAAAACGATGGAGATGTTAATTTGCTGATGTAGGGTATCTCTCTGACCCTCACAAAGGTCACTCCCAAATGGGTTATGTCTTTACCATGGGAAGCACCACGATATCTTGGAGGTCTACAATGTTGCTACTTCCTCGAATCATACAGAGACTATTGCTCTACATGAAGCTATGTCTAAATGCATATGGCTAATGTTTGTAATTAGACATATTCGAGGAACTTGTGGTTTGAAGTCTACCAAAGATGAACCTACATGCATTTATGAGGATAATGCAGCTTGTAATGAGCAAATGAAGTTAGGTTTCATCAAGAGCGACAACACCAAGCATATATTGCCTAAGTTCTTTTACAATCAGCAACAACTATCACTTCTGAAGCTTGAAGTGAATCAAATCCGATCAGAGGATAATGTAGCGGACTTATTCACTAAGTCGTTACCTAAATCCACCTTTGAGAAACATGTGAAGAGCCTCGGATTGAGAAAATTATCCGAACTCTCATGATTGTAGCAATCAGCGGGAGATGTCGACTTCAGGGGGAGGAATGATGTCTACATGATCGATCTCGAAGAGTGAAGGATGTGTTTTGCTCTTTTTGTCCTTTGACCAGGGTTATTTTTGTTCCACAGGGTTTTTGTTACCTGGCAAGGTTTTTAACGAGACAACAATCAAAGCGTCATCATCAAGTTTGAGCGGCACAAGGGGGAGTGTTGAAGGATATCGACATTGAGTGTGCCTCTTCAAACTAGGGTTTAGTTCTAGAGTTGTAATAGGAGAGAAGGTTCTAGATTTTCTAATTATATTCGGATTTTATTTCCTTGTATGACAAGATTATGTACATTGTAAATCCTTATATAAAGGGCTCCTATTATCAATAATAGAACACACACAATTCTCCCATCTATTCTCTCTGTAATTCCATTTTTACCACAACATCTTCCTGATTCCAAGGATCAGTATTCATAGCTGACAAAATTCTCATCCTGGAAAATACCATCATATTTCAGTTTGGTAATGATGTAAACTGTTTTAGCAACAAGATAAAAAGCATTGCAAATACAATGAAATGATGCAGAACTTAACAAAAGCTATATATCCTCCCAACATGAATTAATGAATCAGATAAGCTACCTGTAGCCTAACAAGACTAGCTTGAAGTAAAGAGGCATAACCAAGTTTCTTAGCAAAAGCATCAGCCTACAAAGAATCATATATGATAAAAAATAGATCTGGTGAAGGAAAAGAAATCAAAAGCCAACTGTGAAGTATGGTTCACCTGAAATTTAGAAGCTCAGTTCACAATGGCCTTGCTCATGAGCTAAAACAGCTACAATTTCCTCATCATTTGTACACTGCACACGCTCAATTACACACATAAATACCTTTTTTCCACAACAATATTTACAGCAACAAACTAGCCGAGATAATGCAAGTTCTGATAAATTTTTGGTATGAAATTAATACCTGCTGTATCAGTTCATCATAAAGGACAATCCTCTTGTTCTTAAGAAATCCATACATATAGGCCTCTACCATGATATATAGGTAAGATGAGAAAGTCCACAAATACCAAAATTTAGAACAACGTAAACATAGTGAAAGTCCTCATTGCTGTGACTTGACCTTATAGATCCATCAACAACAAACAACTTCTTCAATGGAAACTCGAGGGAAGAAGTGAGCTATTCAATTTTCTCCCTCAGCTGACCCTCAGGAAGCTATATTCACACATAACAAGGAAAGTAAGACAACAACACCAAACTTAATTAATGAAAGGGTGTATGAATAGATTTCAGTTAGACTTCAATAAATATTTTGAACACTTACAGGGGTGAACTTGTTAAAAAGTGGGGCTATTAGAATAGGGTAGATCGTCATCATCACAAAAGAGAGGACAAGCATGAATGTCCAAAGATAAATGACCAAGTAAGCACCTCCTTTCTGTAATTACACACAGTTGAACATGAAAAGAAACAAACTATATCATTCTGCGGATTGAAGAAATTTAACTATGGTTTGCCGATAATTCAAAAGCTAGTACATGATCTTACTTAACCCTACAATTACAATGATTGCAGACACAATAGGTGGGCAAGAATAACAGAAAGACAAATTTCTTTTAACTTGTCTGTTCCATATTGTTTGCTGCGAGACCAATTTAAGGTAGATGTTAAATAAAAGAGATATAACATAACAGATGGGATGGAACATGATAAGGTCTGAGTAGGAATGCATACGTTATTGAAACCATGACGAACCTCGATCACAAATGTAGAGTACAGAGAAAATAGTAAGTCTGTGATCTGGTCCAAAGATGCAAATTTTCATTACCTTTGCAAGCCGATATAGATATATGTATGATCTATCTACGCCAGGAGCGGATCCAGGATTCAATTGTTGTATAGGCTAATTAGAAGTGCACAATTTTTTTTTTCAAATTTAACACACATGTGCAGTGCAGCAATTCAATACCCCAAGGATACCTCGATCAGTTTTTATTACTCCTGCATTTATACAATCATTTCATTTACTTAAGCAATAGATATATTAACAACAGAAGGAGAAGAAGTAATATATATAATCCACTTTGAAGATGAAAAGATTAAAGAAAAGGAAGATTAAAAAAAAAAGGGGTTATTATCACGAATGGTATCTGAACTTATTATTTATTTTATCGATGGTACCTGAACTTCAATTTTGATCACAACCAGTACCTAAACTTTTTGATTTCATTTTAAATGGTACCTAAGGCCACCTTCGATCACTATTCCGGCTAAAAAAAGTCAAATCTAAAAAAATAAAAAACAAAAAAACAAGTTCAAGGCAATTCTATTACAAAAAAATCATCACTATATATGATCGCAACCCTTGAAATCATCAAAAATCATCACTATGATCGCCTCCCATGTCTTTTTTAGTCGGAATAGTGATCGGAGGTGGCTCTAGGTACCATTTAAAATGAAATCGAAAAGTTCGGGTACTGGTTGTGATCAAAATTGAAGTTCAGGTACCATCGATAAGATTGAGGTATAGTTCAGGTACTATTTGTGATAATAACCCAAAAAGGAATGATTTCGACCTATTGTTTGTACATCCATTATAATCTAAAGGGTTACTCATTGCCCATCAAAATTTGAAGTCTTTGTATACAAGATGGTGCAGGGAAAGAAGAAGATCGAACAAGAAAGATCCGACCTTTAATCCATTAGAGAATTAGGTTTCCTACAAATGACCAGTAGAAATAGCATGCTTAGTTACCGGATCATGGATCGTAGTGCCTTCCTTTTTAGTAGAGGGTACATGCCTGCCACCGGTGAGTTCTTCACATTCAATTAGCACCGTAGCAAACAGAATCGGCGACGGCGAGACTCTCGATCTGGGCCGACTGGGCGAGACTGCGAGAGGAGATCTGGGAATTTGGGAAAAACAGAGCAGGAAGAACTAAGAAGGACAGACTCATAGACTCACAGAGATGTTAAGATGTATCAAAAATTCAAGCCCAGGGGAGATCGATAGAGCTTCATACCTCGTTTACGAGAAGGAGAAAGGTGTGAGCTGCTGTGACTGTGAGTCAGTGAGTGTGACTGTGTGAGGCACTGAGGCTGCGAGCGGTGAGGAGCTGCTATGATGGATATTTTTTTTTTTTTCTTTGGGCTGGGTATGGGCTGAAAGGTAGAGATATATATATACCTAAGGATTTTTTGCCTAAAATCTTGTCTAGGCTCAAGCCCATAGAGCCTTCCATGTCAGTCCGCCCCTGATCTATGCAATAAATGCAATGAAAATAACAAAGGGATGCCTATAAATTCTCCGAACTTACTAATCTATTAGCACTCATGTGTGTACCTGTTCCCAAATCATCACACCAGCTAAAAACGCAAGGGTATGTAGTATTTCATTTTGGGCATTGAGGCCAGCTAAGACTACAAAGCCTCCTGATTTCTGCAATACAAAACTTAATTATTAAACAGTGACAGTGCATCATCAAGGAGATTTCCAGTTTTATACAGATAAAATCCCAACTATTACTAACCTTCCAAAACCAAGGCAAAATCCGATAGAACAAAATTGCTGAGTCCATAAGTAAGGTCACAAAATCATGAACAAAATGGAAGTTGCTGAAAGTGAAGAAAAATACATCAGTTAAGATTACCAAGGTGAACTGTTGGTCAATAAGAATCACATATACCTTCTTTCAAGACAGTAGGCTCTCGACTTCTCAAACTTTTCTTGGCTGATTACTCCTTCCAAAGTTTTAGGAAGTGTTGGAAGTTTCAGAGCAGCATGTTGGCAGAAATCCAAATAAGTTTCAAAGTTGTACATCAATATCATCAAACCTGTAAAACAATGATGATAAATTAAAGGTAGGTACAAGCTATGGAACAGAGAACCACAGAAGTTAAAGTGAGGGGTGAGATAGAAATAGATTTGTACCGATAACAGCTTCCAAGAATGGGAACGCCATGGCTTAGTCTGAAGGTGCAGACAGGAAGGTTCTGTCCAAAACAAATCATCTTCGGTACCAATTTATAGTAGTACACAAGTAGTAGACATGAGATGACAGACCAGAACAAAAAAATCTGCACACTGTGGACTTCACCAAATAACTTATATTTAGTGGCAGACTTGACTAACCACAAAGAAAATATCTAGAAGTCTAGAAACACCATTATTTTTAATAAATGGCAAACGTAATTCTAGCAACAGCTTTGTGTTTATTTATACAACACACCTCTACTTTCAGAAAAGTTTGTATGAACTTTTAAACTACTCCCATAAGAATAATACTACTAATTAGACCCACTTTTTCTCTAAATATTCCTTACAAGTTGCATGGTTCACATCTATCTTATTCCCATTTAGGAAGCGAAGTAAATGACTTGCCTAGACTACACCAAAGACTACAAAAACCTTAGTCCCATTCGGTTCGCGGAATGAGTGAGACTCAAAATGGAAATGAATTTGTCTTCATTTCTGTAATGGTCTGAAAACATTATAGTATTATACACAAATAAAAGCCAACTGTTTCGATCATGTTCACTCTTCATCTTTCCCCTGAATCCTTTGTTACTGATTTACTAGCTATACATGTCACCATAAATAAAGGTAAGTAGTATGTGAAGTCGTGAACTATGAATATGTGAATCCTCATTATACTTAAATGGATAAAAGAAAACAAATCAGTGCATGTTATTGACGATGATAAGCACAGTGCTTTTTGTCAACTAAGATTCATAAAGGGGGGTGAAATTTGCACCCCCAAAATTGCAAACCACACCCCCTTTTATTTTTTTTAATAATATTTCATCCCAAGTCTTTTTGAACTTCCCAAACTACCCTCAAAAGTTAGATTTTCTTTTTCTTCTTTTTGGGTCTGTTCTTCCCTCTCTCTCTCTCTCTCTCTCTCTCGTTCTCTTCTCCAAAATGCCACGCTTTTAGAGAGTACAAAGTTCCAATTATCCAACTGCAAAACTGAAAACAAGACCCAATTATCCAACTGCAAAATCAAAAACAAAATCCAAGTACAAAGTCGGGACTCGGGAGGAGATTACAATCCAAAATCCCAAATTGAACAGCAGATTGCTCATTGCTATACAAGAACTTTTCTTCCAATTTCAGTAACTTTAAGCAAGAAATTCAAACCGTAAGAACAAAGAAGAAAAATCGACCTTCAAAAGCAGAGCATTAACTCGACCCGCCGGACCCAAAAAGTACAAATCCCCCATTTCTTCACTCCCTCTCTGCTCTGACCACACACTGGTATTCCTTACCTTATTTTCTGTGACGGAGGTCTCTAAGTTGTAGTGGGTGCTTATTCTTCTCCACAGCTTGTGGGAGTTGGATTGATATATTTGGTCCCAAGCGACCTGGCGTCTACTACTTCACATTTTTCTCAATATCAGAGGACGACAAAAAAAAAAAAAAAAAAAAAGAAGTGAAAGATGTTCAAATCAAAACAAGGCTCAGTCAGGGACGAAACCCAGAGAAAACCCAATAACAAATCATGATCGAGACACGGACCTAATTCATATTCAAGCTGAAAGCTATGGACAGAAAAGACTAAAATGGAAGAACTAATTTGGATTACCCGAGTCCGTAACCCGAAACCGGAATGTTGGTTCATCATCTCCATCTGGATCTCTGGTGGGTTGAAATTGGAAGAAGGTGTAGACTTCTTGCCCCAAGGTCGGCGGAGGACGAGAGAGACCGAGCTCTGGCTTTGTGGGCTAGGGTGGTGAACTGGATGCGGCCGAAGCCGCGGGATTTCCAGTTCTTGTGGTCGCTGGCGATTTCGATGGCGAAGATGGAGTCAGGTTCGAGAGTGGACTTGAGGAAGGTGAGGAGGTCGTTGGTCTGAGAGTGGATTGAGAGGTAAGAGGCGGAGAAGAGGTCGATCGATTTGGGTGTGAGGTTGTCTTAGGACTGATTATGGCTTACCAATCGGCGTCGCGCGTCAGAGATCTAGCTCATGCTTCAGAGATTCAATTCCAGTTCCATTCGCCGACGTGATGGTGGAAAGAGGGAGTATTCGCCGGAGAGAGAGAGAGAGAGAGAGAGGGAAGAACAGAACTAAAAAGAAGAAAAAGAAAATCTAACTTTTGAGGGTATTTTGGGAAGTTCAAAAAGACTTGAGATGAAATATTATTAAAAAAATAAAATGGGGTGTGGTTTGCAATTTTGGGGGTGCAAATTTCACCTTCCTTCATAAATCATATACGTGCTCTATCGATCAGTCTGCTTTCTTGTCCACATCACCAATTGCAGCCAACCTTTTGAACAAGTGGGGGATGAGAACGGTGATATGGCGAGTACCATTGATGCATAATGGATGGCAGTCCAATTCGAAGAGCAACTTGATCGTGCAAGAGGAGGAAAAAGAAAAGTGACTAGTAGCCACGACATAACTCAGTGTCCGATTGGGACGTGCCATAGCTTTCCAGAACGGGAATCGCGCCCGGAACAAGACTCGTCGCTATGCCACGACTTGTGGGCTTTCGGGGTCGTTTAGGGCCTTAAAACTGCATTTTTCTAATTTTCAGTGTTTTGGTTTTCTAGTTTATTTTTGGATTGTTTTTGTTTTTACTCATGGGCTTTAGGGTTTCATTGTTAGTCACCCTAGGGTTTCTTTTCTCTTATTTAAGCAACCTTAAACGGCTGCAGAACTATCTTTTATCATATTATCAATCAAATTGAGATTTAATTATCTCTTTTATCTCTGGTGGACTCCAGAATATTTGTTCTAGGTTTATTGCTTGTAAACTTTAGGTGATCTTTCTGACTGCGTCAACCATGGATCGATGTTCATAGCTGACAGATTCTCTTCCTGAAAAATGCCATCAAAATTCTATTTAGCAACTAGGTAAGATGCAAACAAAAACATGTATCATCTCAATATGAAATTATGAAGTAGATAAGTTACCTCCAGCCTGACCAGACTAGCTCGAAGTGAAAAGGCATAACCAAGTTTCTTAGCAAAAGCATCAGCCTGCAAAGAAACGAATATGATAAGAAACAGATTAGGAAAACGAAAATAAATCAAAAGCCAACTGTGAAGTATAGACTCACCTGACATTCAAAAGCTCTGCTCACAAGGTTACGAGCAAAGTGTACTAGGTGCTTCAGATAGGTGTTACGGTATGCTGCAAACAAAAAGTCATGTTATAGTATATCTCAAATTCCTATGCTATATCATATTCTGAACCAAAAAGGCCATATATCGGTACCTGAAATATGATAAGACCAATGATAACTGGCTGGTATCAAACCCAAAACTTTGAAACAGACTGCTGGAGTTTCTCCTGTTTCTGTCTAAATTTATGAATCTCAGCTTCATCAGTTCACTGCCTACTATTTTCTAAGGAACCTAGACATATATATGTACTGAAGCGCGCTGCTGATCAGTAGGCTGCTTATTCGGGAAGTTTAATATATTCCTCTGATCCGATATGTTTCAGCAAACCGGAAAGAATTTGTCCACAAACAAACAACGTCTAATTGTCCAGTTTTGCAGAATTCAGTCCACTATATTGGATTGAAATGAAAGAACTGTAAGGGATAAGTGATCTAAGTTTCGCTCAACTTCATCTGCATATGAACAGGGCCTGAAAGAATGACAAACATCATTAAGATTCTATCATTCTATGCATGTCTCTTGGAAAACCTCTTTTAAGAAAATAACCAAATAATCACCTTAATCTTTGGAGGTAATTTTAGATTGCAAATTTTTGCTAAATCTTCAGAGATTACATTGTTATTTTTCTGACTGGAAGATCGGTAGCACTTGAAGAATTCTGGACTGGTAAAATAATGGTCAGAAATTGGCAATCAGTACCACTCCCAATAATCTGCCTAATTCCTTGGAAAAGTCAGTTCTATAAGCTTACATAACAGGCCCAAATAATAATGATTGACTTCAAAACCAAATGATATAACTTATGAAACATCACTGCATGTATACAGTAGCTAGCTGATCACAGATTAAATTTTGCATGTCCTGCAGTTTGCACTGTAGTACAAAAGTAGCGGCGTACCAAGTTACACAGTGGCATGGGGGTTGTCTATGGTACAAAAGAAACTAATTAACCATAGTTGAATATGGACTTGATCATCATTCCTTACCATACTTGGTTTTGTATGGTTCCAGAAAAGATTGGCGCTGTAGCTGACCCACTTTCAAGTAACTAGATAAGCGAGCTAGCTACGAAACCAAAACTGAATAAGAAACTATGCAATGCTATCTTTGTTCAATTTTATACTGTCCCTTGGTAAGTCAACAATATATAAACTAATTAGATGATACACAAGTAGATGAAATAAAATGTCCATCACATCCTTCTGAAGAATTCAAAAACAGAAGAAGCTTCAAATTGTAATGCTGCCTGTAAGGTCTCTTCTAAAACTCTCACTCACTCCTATCATTCTCTGGTTTTGTTAGCCAAACACCTTGAACTTGAAAGACACCCCACATCAAAAGTACTTTAATTAATTGACAAAGAGTGAATGAAACAAGCAATTTCGTTTACAACTTTAACCCTGTGACAATTCGCTATCCCAAGTTCCTAACCAGACTGCACTGCATAAGTCAATTAGCCAATGGTATCATATCGCAGCCAGCCTCCAATAAACAACTATATATTTAAACTCCATACATTAAACAAGGTCTAGAGTTGGGGACACAAACACTTAATTTATTACATTCAAAAATAACTGCACGCAAAAGAAAAAGTAATGACAAGAATTTATCCTGATGAACTGGTTCCACCTCTTTCACCTTGCCCTTCAAATGATTTAGTGACTGTTTCTGCTACTCAGGTACTATATATAGCTAGAAGAAGTTGAGGATAACTGAGAAGATGCAATTTGAGATTGGTATTGAGGTTGAGGCAGTTCTGGAACATTATGCATGTCATGTGGAAGTTCCGGCAATGGTGCTTCATGCTGAATAACCTTCATCACCTGTCCTGCTTTTGGTCTTTCCTTGTTGTTGGGGTGAGTACCCCATAGTCCAACAATCAACAAGCATTTCATTTCACTTCGATCATAATTCATTTCTAATCTTTCATCAGCTGCGTCCAGAATATTTCCTGCAAGGAACAACTGCCAAACCCACCTAAAGAGTGGCATGTGATATTCACCGTCTTGGTAACTCTTCCTTCCGCAAACAATTTCCAAGGCTACAACTCCAAAACTAAAAATGTCAGATTCCTTACTAGCCCTCCCTTCCATAGCATATTCAGGGGCCATGTATCCAAAAGTCCCTGCCACCTCTCTTGTCTGAGACCTGAAGTGGGAATCCGCGAGCTTAGCAATACCAAAATCACCAAGCTTAGTGCTGAAGTTGTAAGAAAATTTATGGACTTATCACATGTTTATTAGAGTAAACAACAATTGATAAATGATTTAAATAATATGAATATGGAAATAGAACTCAATTCTAGTAACCTAATCAATGTGTATATCTATTGGTAAGGGATAGAAATCTATTTATTGGATTATTAACTTAATTAAAAAGATATGATATCATAAGGATTCTTAAGAGTGAAGTTTGGGTCCTATTGAACTTCCTTTATGGGAGGGGTTCAAGGCTAAAACTAAGTCATATATAAGGATGTATAAGTCCCTGCAACCTCTATGACTAAGAGCATAAGTTCTTGCCCCATTCATAAGAGGGAAAACATCATCAGTGGTCACTGAGTTATGACTTATTTGACACTTAACTCACCGTATTTTTAACAATATCACTTAACTCACTCAATTTTACATCCGTTTTTCACTTAACTCACTGTCATTAATTCTGCAGCTAAAAGCTATTAAAATTGAGCGTATATTTGTCTAAACACTAAAAAAATGCATTTCTAACTTCTTCTTTTTTATAAAAAAAAAAGACTTTTTTTTTTTCAAATTATATTTAAGTTAAAAAAATTATTTTTTATTAGAAATCTCATAAATTAAAAAAATTGAAAAAAGTCTAATAAATGTAAATTGAGGGATATTTGTCTAAACACTAAAAAAATGCATTTCTAACCTTTTTTTTTTTAAAAAGACATTTTTTTTCAAATTATATTTAAGTTTTAAAAAATCATTTTTTATTAGAAATTTCAGAAATTTAAAAAAATTGAAAAAAAGTCTAATAAATGTAGTTTTTTAAAGTTAAAAATGATTTTTAAGTGTTTTGACAAATATACCCTCAATTTTAACGGCATCTAACAGTAGAATTAATGGGCAGTGAGTTAAGTGAAAGACGTATGTAAAACTGAGTGAGTTAAGTGATATTGTTAAAAATACAGTGAGTTAAATGTCGAATAAGTCATAACTCAGTGACCCTTAGTGATATTTTCCCTTCATAGGAAGCTCAAACCTAGAGAATTGCAGAAGACTTGTGCTCGTGGCTGCTTCAATCAGTTCAATCGATCATACAGGTACATGTATCAATTTTAATTTATTTATTCTGGATGTATATACAATTGTGTCTATATTCTCACAAGTGGTATCAGAGCCACCTTCACAAAAGTATAGATCGTTGTATGTATATAATCTATATCATGGCTATGAACAAAGAAGAAAACTTTTGGGGCAAAACCCAGAAAAGACTACGGGTCAGATCCAAGCTATCTGGGTCAACCCGCTTTTATTTTCACTTCTGGTTTTTGTTTTTGATCATACAGAACGTGAAAACAACAAGAGCATATCCTCCCCACTATACGGCACAACAAACCAATGGAGAAAAAAAAAAAAATAGAAAAGTGGGCATGGCTCGCTACCTCCCGACAATCATACGATTGCAGAAATTTGGAATACCAGACATGACGACTTGAAAGGGATGGTTTTTGCCTTCTTGGTGTTGTTACTTCCAACCCCGCGCGGCAAATCAAGGAAGAGAAAAATTAATGGCTTTGGACAATTTCCCTTCAAACCTACTTAAGCGGGATTGAATGATTCCAGATAAGAAATTTTCTATTGATCTTCTTTTGAAATTTAGTTTTCTGCTACTTGATTACTGATTGCAGTCATGTTTCATGTGAATCTAATATTTTACCTTGATAGTCCCATGTCATGAAAAGTTTGTGAACAGGCTTTAGGCATGAGCCTTGGACAATATTAATGCAGCCATTTGATCTCGTTGATTTCCCATTGTAAGAGCAGTCAGTTAACAATAAGGTATGATTGCAGCAATATTGTGGGCAGAGAATACTATCATTCTCCTCTTATCAAGAAACATGTGCAAATGCATGTAATATGCTGATTTTGGTTGAATTCAGATTACTGAGATTTCATGCATTATACTTGTTTAGACATTTTTGTCATGGCCGGATACATTTGGGTTCCATGAAAACATGATCAAATTGCATAATTAAGAATTGAATGATTCTATTGTTCTATTTTGTTATTGGCTTAGATCACTTGTTTTCAGTAATCAATTCAATTGGTTTGAACTACTAGATCAAACTTTGTACAAATAGAGCAAAGTTTTGTTTAGTATCTGTTTTAATACAGCTCATAGAATTGTCAATATTGAATGACCATTGTCTTATGCTTATACATATAGCATGTATATTTACTTACAAGAATATGCCATTGTCATTTAGAAAAGTTTGACCGAGTTGCAAATCACAAAGACGTTATCATGGCTTGTGGACCTTCCTCTATTGTTTTCTTTTTAGTCTGCCAATTTCATCTGCAGGATTTCACTTTAATGGATCCCATATACATATATCTATTACGTGTATTGGTTTTGCTTTAGCTTCAGGGTTACTTTTTGACTAATGTTTAATCTAGCAGATAGTTTCACATGGTGGAGGGAAGATAAGTCTTTCAAAAAGAACTTGAACATGTGGCAAATAAGTGCTTAATTGTTTGTATTATAAATGTGATTGTCTATTATTGTGCATATAGAATTGTAGACCAAATATATGGCCGTAGTAGGCAAGCGGCAAGCCTCCAATTTGTGGAATATCATGATGATTTGGCATCAAACAACACTAGCTTATTTTGATACAAACAAGTTCTTTTTGGTGGGATAATTCTTTTAATTGTTCTTTTCCCGCGTTGGTGATTGTAATTTTGTGCTCGCCTCTGCTGCATACTTACTTGATGGTTGTTTGGCTGCTTTTAAAATTGGCCTTCATATTTGTATAATCATTCATAAAGATGTAGCCTTAATACGTTTCAAAGGTGATGCATATAGTATTGATAATTGTAGTGTGTGTGTGTGTGTATATACCATATATATACATGAACATGTCATTCATTACTGGTCAAGATAAGGTAAATTGTTTCAGATTTGATCAAGCTGTGTGGCATGCATAGCCACTATACTTTACATGATTGCTGGCTACCATTAAAGTTTTGTTTTGTATCTCTACTGGTATAGACTATTGAGTGCATATCAGGTTTGGATTGGTTATTTCTAAGGATGTTTTACTCTTTGGTGTTACTACCATGTAAGGACTTGTGTTTTTGGACAATGAGCATTGACCTTGCTTTTAAGTAGAAATATATATTTTCTCCTTCTTCTATAATGAATTTTGAGCTCCAGAACAGCAAAACAGGTTAAAAACTAACCAATTTGGTTTAAGTGCATCTCATTGTTTTGAAAAGTGGCCAGTTAGGAATACACTGAAGCTATATTTGCTTTTAATGTACTGAAAAGCAGAAGACTGTACTATGGTCACTATTGTTCTGTTCTGTAGTGTATCTTCATATTTCAGCTGCATAATTATATAAAAAGCTTATGCATATGTTATTTATGCTACTTATTTTAATATGTGTTATTCTGTATCAGATTAATATGCACATAATGTTGAGAAATTATTGGATATGCATGTATTAGAATAGACTTGTAGTAATTCTTAGCAAATATTGATTATCAAGATTCGGTCTAACGTGAGTTAGAAAATGAAGCTAATTTTCTAGCTGGTAGCTAGTTATTGTTTTGAGCAATCTAAATACCACCTTATCCAGCATTTGGTATAACCTTTTATTGTTCCTTCATGGTCATTATTCTGATTTCGATTTTGTGTATTGGAACAAGTCATGTGCTTTTACATATATAAGTGGAAGATTTTGTTTTGAGCTATTTGCATTTTAATGACAAATATATCTACATGCCAATTTGCTCACCTAATTTAATATGTAATTGAGCTTTATGAGTATGTGTGATTGTATGGAGAATCAAGTAAAAGATTTAAGAGCTACTTTTGTGATATATCTATGCTATTATACAGAAACACAAAAGAGATATGGATAGAGGTATGTACTTTTTCATTTCCGCTATGCTATATATCAAATCATATGTAAGAATATGGTGATTGTATACTGTTCTATTTGTCTTCCTTTATTTAGCCAAGTGGTTCTCTAATTCTTTACTTAACTGAGCCTACAGGAAATACAGTAAAGGATGTCACTACTAAAAAAAATTGCAATTGCTTCGCCTTTTTACTTCGGCAACAGTTGCCGTCGCAATTGATACCCTATCGCTAAGGAAAATGTTCCGTTGCGATTAAGCCTTATCATTTGCGACTGAAAATCTCTGCCGTCGTAATTTTATACTTAATTGCGACGCTTTTTCCTCTTGCCGTCGCAAAGCTTATTTGTATATGTACTTTATATATATAAAAAAAAAACTGTGGCAACACATATTACTCTTGGGCTCTTGGCGCTAACCCAAATATTTTTCCCTCTTTTTTTCCTTTTGTTTTTTTTGGCCAAATTGCGTACTAACAAACAGCCCTAGTTCTTTTTCCCTTTTTTTCCCAAACATCCCCCCCCCCTCTCTCTCTCTCTCTCCCTAGAACTGGAACCGACGAGCTCGACGAGGTCTGCACCGCAACCTACCGCCGACACCAACGAGCTCCTCCGCCGACGTGACGAGCTCCGCGCACCGGAACCTTCCACCGAGGCCGACGAGCTCCTCCTTTACGTCGAACAGCTCCTCCTTCACCAAATAAACTGTAACACCAGCTCCTCCTTTACCCAGACACAACAGATCAATTTCTTTACGAATCTATAAGGTAAATTCCATTGTTCTTTCCATTTGTCTCTCGTTAATTCTAGAGAAACAGTTTATTGTATATGAGAGGTCAATATTTAGATTGGGAGTTCAATTTTGATATGAAACTAATTGGGCTTTCTTTCAAATTTGAGCACTAGTGGCCAATCCTCCTGGATAATCTTCATGTTTAGTAAATAGATGGATATCTTTCTCTTAGACATCGATACAATCCTCCAGAATGCCAGTTGTCTTGCCTGCTTGTCACAGAGTACTCAAGGAGGTATGGATTCAAGGATTTATGTTGTGAATTTGATAAATGTGTTTTTGTATGCTAGAAATGAAGTGCTTAGATTGATTTTAGTATCAGGCTTTTAATTGAGTGCGAAATTATTGTTCTTTT
>BDJD01005024.1:21935-45441 GCA_002564525.1 Rosa multiflora | reverse complement strand
GAGGGTTGGCCTTTTGAAGTGCATAAATTGCAGTAAAGGAACAAGGGCAATAAGGTCTGTGAGCCAAATTCAGATGCGAGAGAAGCGGGGGTTTTGAAATTGAAGCTGAGGTTGCAGAGGACAAGGGGTTCAGCTCCTGGATGCGAGCTTGGATTTTCAAAGAAAATTGAGGTTCCTAATGCTTTGGTTTTGTTTATTATGCATGGTGTTCGGGTCTGATGTAGGTGTTTCATAAAGTAACGGAATTTGAAGTATTGTTGAAGGTGTTTCATAAAGTAACGGAATTTGAAAGTTGACTAGCATTATAGTATGCTAAGAAGCATTTGCATACAGATCTGCTTTCAGTTGGATTATCACGTGAGTTCGTTTGTTTACAGTTTACTTGGTTTGATTTCATTTCTATGTTAGGCACTTAATAGCTTATATCAAAATAATCATGATTTGACGACAATTAATAGGTAATAAGATTAGATCTGAGTATTAAGTCTCATGTAGGAATCATGAGGTTACTGCATTAACAATTTACATCCCTACAATCTGTTGGAGACTAATTGGATTATGTGGTGTTGCAGTTGGATGTAAAAGCAGCCAAGGAACCCACTCTGGATGGTACAAATTTATTGTGCAATTTTGCAACTTATTTTGCAAGATATGTTTTTTTTGTATTGTATACTTCATCCATTTTGGATTGCTGCTTGGTAGCTGATATGTATTTGAACTTCCCTAATTTAGATTCTGGGAAACTGATGAGGCTATTCATATGCACACGTGGTAATTTGATGTATGATATATATATATTTTTTGGATTATGTTGATGATGATTATGAATTCCTGTTGTAAACCTAAAATGTTCACAAATCACAAATATTTGAACACTACATAACAAAATGCAAATCGCCTTTTTATTTGTGCAAATTGATCAAACTGGTTAATAATAACAAACCCCTGCGGCATCACACGGGTACCATTTCTAGTGTTTGAAAAGTAACAAAGAAAATAGATCAACGATGTGCAGGCACCTATATCTCCCAAAAACACAGCTTTGTCAATAGCTGAACTTGAGATCAATCTTGTGAATGGGCTTATATGGAGAAGGGTGATGAAGCCTTGAATGATCAATGATGTAGGTTCGGGGGTTTCCACTGTACAGCTATGAAGAAACTGAGGACCTTTAACCTGTGACACCACTACTATAACCATCTTAGATTCTTCTTCGCTCTGATGTGTATAACCCCATCACCTGTCTCACAACCCATTCTTAGCTTGGCTTTGAAACACGATATTTAGCAAGTGAGAGTAGTTTTGTCAAAATCCTTGTCAGTCACAATGGGTCCAGTAGTCCAGAAAGATAACAAATTATAGTGGGAAGAATTATGTACTTGTTCCACTAGGAAGAAGCAGGGGCCGTTAATCTTTTGATATCGGCTCCCAGCATATGAAGTTTTGTATCTACATTCTCATAACCACAATATGAGCAACACCGCTGATCTCAGTAGTACCTTCTGCAGCCAATGCAGCTAATACCAATGATATCCCACCTCTGAGGTCAGTTGCAGCAAGGCAGGAACCAGACAAACCACTGCCAGCAGAATAGAAACCATTAGCACCATTTAGTTTACAATTGAAAAAGAAGAGAGAAAAGTAAGAAAATAAATAAAATTAAGAGATATATTTTGAAGGATTTTGCATACTTTCTATTATCTTTCCCGAAAACCAGAGCAGAGCTTGCAGAGACTAGAATTTTTGCTCCAAGCTTCCGCAGTTCGTTCATTAGTATAAAGCAGGGAACATGTATGACAATAGGTCAATGCAAGTATTATCATTTGTAACAAATATTATCATCTTTCCAGACAGAAAAGCAAAGAAGGAATGTCTATAAAAGAATACAGGGGATAAGAGTACATACTATCAAAAACCAATTATAAAAGAAAAACTGGAGAGTATAAGGGTTTAGAACAAGACTTGACAACATAGATGTACGCACCTTAATGCCTCATTATGTGTATTTATTATGTATGTATGCATCTACACAGACACAAACATGCATGGAGACATGCATACTATGTGGCTAATGGGATCATGAACCCTCAATGATCCACACCTTCATTGATTGAGAATCTGCATATATAATACAAATGCGGATGCACACAGTATATACCACAAACCATGAGCCATGCGCTTTTCAAATACAGACTCTTCTACAGGACTTAAACCAAGTGCTTAGCAGTGCCATTGTTTGCGGTTGAAGATCTGTAGGAAACCCGGGAAATGGCCCTGTCTTAACCTCAAAACCTCGCAAATTCTCACCACATCGAGACACTGCTGACACCTGAGTTATAATGAAATATACCATAGGATGAAATTAAATTACCACAAAAGGCAGATAAGCAAAGCAAACAAAATGGGACCAAAACTATTTATAAAACAATTTAACATACTTCCACGGTATCATGACAGCATTGCCCTATTTTGCAACCCGCAGCTAAGAGTTTTTGCATCAGACAGGAAACTTGGGAAGGAATGACAGGTGAAATTGAAATGAATGAGCGAGTAATAGCTGCAGCAAGCATAAATGTGCCTGCTTCAATACGATCAGGTGCAATAGTTTTACAACCATGCAAATGAGATTTTCCCTTGATGACAAGCTTGTTGCTTCCTGCTCCTTCCACAAAGGCCCCACTGTTAGTCAGAAATCGAGCAAGATCAACCACCTCTGGTTCCTGTGGGAAAATGTTGGCGAAAACAGGTCACTTAACAAAATCCATTAGACAGCAGACCACAACACTTGAACATTTTCCATTATCATCACAATCAGAAATCAAAAACTTCAGAGAGATTCACTAATCATACTCTGGCAACATTGGACAGTATAGTTGTTCCATCAGCCATACATGCAGCCATTAGAAGGGTTTTTGTTGCCCCAGTGCTAGGGTAATCAAGTTGGAAACTTCCCCCAACTAGTCCTCTTCCATTTAATGCATATGCCTGAACTTTGCCATCCCTGTGTATCACAGAAAGTTACTTGATCAACTCATCTCACCATTCATAGACCATGTAAAAAGTTGAATACCAATGCAATTAGCTAAACTTTACTATAGGTTAATTAAAAAAAAAACTAGTTTTACTGATTAAGGAAACAAGCAAGTCATGTAGAATAACAGTCACTAACATACGACCCCAGTGCTAGGGTAATCAAGTTGGAAACTTCCCCCAACTAGTCCTCTTCCATTTAATGCATATGCCTGAACTTTGCCATCCTTGTGTATCACAGAAATTTACTTGATCAACTCATCTCACCATTCATAGACCATGTAAAAAGTTGAATACCAATGCAATTAGCTAAACTTTACTACAGGTTAATTAAAAAAAAAAACTAGTTTTACTGATTAAGGAAACAAGCAAGTCATGTAGAATAACAGTCACTAACATACGAATTTGCCAAAGCTGCCATAGCTGAGATTAGCAATTTAATTTTGTACTTGACCTTATAACTGATTTGCGGTAATTTAACAACATAAATGTGCTTACATTATACCTTCAACCTTAGATGGCATCTTAGTCTCTTTTCTAGACGAAAATTATATACAAGTGGAACTATAATTCGTCATCTCACACGCCACATAAACCAGAGTTTAATTCACATGAACATTTAGCAAGTGATCTCTCTTTTAAGAATGCACTAGTAGCACCCCATGGGCCATGTAATACGTAGCAAGTACAGTGTAAGACATCAAAGATATATGAAATTAAAACCTTGGTGGTTAAAAGAAGGCACTTTATCAATTCAAAACACAGAAGGGAGAATACAGAAATTATGTTAAATTTAGTGGGGCAACTCCCCATGGACCTCCTGAACTCCTGCACAGGAAGAAAGGAGTCTAACAGCCGTATCGATTCACGACTTAAATGTAATGAGCATCGGAGAATTTTTTTTTTTATTTAAAAAAAAAGGGCTTTTAACCTGAAATGTTTTGATCAATGGTATAATGAATATCAAAGATCTAGCCGTTGCATCATCCAGTATCTAAACACTAGTAAGAAAATTTAGAACAGTCACTACAATAGCAGCTCCTGACAAAAAAGTTGAAAATTATTGAAGATGGTGGACACTCGCTATATAAAATTGAAATCGTTCACAGTGAGATATGCCTTTTGAGACGGTTAACAGAAAAAGATATGCTCCGTAGGATGGTTAACAGAAACAAAAATCATGAGAGGGTATGTTATCATCATAGGATTCATAGCACATTCTGTCCCAATCTGCTGATTAATAAAGAAAATATGCTTTGCTTTGAGGGGAAAGAATACCTTCAAGAGATGCAATTTGTGACCTATCTACCACAGTAACACATCGTTTCATTCCTTACATGGGACTTGCGAGATAAAAAGAAGAACAAACCCCTCTAGTTTGTTTCCTTTACTGACTCATCATAACCATCCATAACAGTATGAGTAAGTCAGTTCTAAATGTGCTATTGTGCTGGATAGGGTGACCGGAAGGTTGTGCACGTCGATTTCTGCAAAGGCCATGGCTATAACAGGGATTGAGGATCGGCGACACCGGAGGAATTGGGGTAAGAGTAGAACGATATGCGTGGGTCACTGGTGTACCCCACGCGATGTTAAAGGACGGCAGGTGACCCTCACCTAGGTGGATAGCAGAAGCTCCGTATTCAGAGAAGGAACAGATAAAAATTCAACAAAATAAATTAAACCAGAAAAAATGAACTAGGCAAAGGATAATGATGGTATGAGGCGCGCAGTTTTGACCGGACTTTTCTCGAAAAAGCCGGAGGAAAAGTAGATGATGCTCTGCTGTCAGATGTTCTCGGGAGTTGGGAGGACGAGACACAGAGGAGATGAGATGCCATCAATGTGGGGACCCATTCCCCACCCAAACCAGGGGCGTTTTCGTCATACCGAGTATACAATGGCAGTTTCGTTATATTGGTTGAAATTAAGGCCTTTTTTTTTTAGCATAGGCAGGCGGATTCAGTTTAGAAGCCCAACAATCGTGGACACAGATCGACATGGGGATTTGAGACAGCGGAGAGAGAGAGAGCGTTTGAGATTGAGTGTAGATTTTTTTTTCTTTTTCTTTTTCTTTTTAAAATAAAAACGAAAATAATAGATAGGAATTTCGCCGCAAGATTTAAAGACATGTACGGACAAAGCACTGGAATCTCAGTGTTGTCCGGACCAAATTTGTTGATTTAATTTGGTCATAAACAAATTTAAACCATGTCAAAAATTTATTCGGATTCTCAAACCGGTCATATGGGTCGTTTCTGGGTAATAATTTCTAACCCTAGTTGCTCCCCACAATAAAAATGCTCCAAACTATAAACAAAAAGATAATTTTAAAGATCAGCTAGAAGGGGCCTGTGTTTGTGGATTTGTTATGTAGTTTTGTTTTCTTTGTTGCTTAACAAAAGAATTTTTTTTGTTTTTGTTTTGAAGATCTACTTTTTACTACCTATTTTATTGTAGATGCTCTTAACGTGCACCTATGCCTGTGTCCAAAATCTTATCTTTACTTGTTAACTGGTCTGACTGCAGATTCTTTTCTTAGTGGCCAATCCATTCCACCATAAATTGGTCCGTAATCTAAATATGTATTAGCTGCCCAATATAAGGGAGTGTAGCAGTGCCAAGCTGCACACAGCTTTGAAAGGCACGTGGGAATGGGTTGAGTGCAAAATTAAATTTTCCCAGATGCCAAAGAATAAGAAGATGAGGAGCCAACCGAGGGAGGGAGCGAGGAAAGAAGCACCAGAATTCCAGCACAACTGGACTCAACAGCTCTTTTCTGCGATACAAAGTCCATCTTTCTTTACACGTATTTGACTGGCCGCAACTCCTATAAAATATTCGATTTCTTCAAAAAAAAAAAACTGAACGAATGAGCCTCCCTCCCTTCTTTCATTTCAGTCTCTGACAGCTCCCTCTCATTTTTTTAACTCTTTCCTTCCGTACTTTAAACGCCTCAACTCACAAGCACCTTCTCCAATAAACTAAACCCCAAACCCATTTCTCTCTCTCTCTCTCTCTCTCTGAAACAGTGGAATACAAGAGAGAGAAAAAAACCAGCTTTGCTCTTGCTCTTAATCTCTCTCCTTTTCCTCATCTGGGTTTTGTTCCCAAAACCATCACAACCCATAAACCTCTCTCCTTTCTCCTCTCTCTCTCTCTCTCTCTCTTTCTGGGTTCACGTCAAAAACCAGCCGAGGTTGAAAAGCTGAACAGGGAAAACGTGAAAACAGGGGAGGAGAAAAATTTAAAAACCGAAGCTTTATCAGAAGACAATGGTGCGCTATCAGCGGTGTCATCAGTGGAAAAAAGGTGAAAAGCATATAGACGAAGATGAAGAGTCTCAGACGTTTCTGATGGAGTTTGCAAACTCTGGTTATTACAAAAGATCAAGCCCCAAGCTTCTCTATCTTCTCTTCATCTCTCTTCTCTCTTGCAGCTTCATATTAGCCCCTCATCTTTTCAGTTCCAGCACCTCTTTCTCTCTCTTATGTAGGTTCCTATCTCTGTCTCTCTCTCAAAGTTTTTATTAATTTTTTTTTTTCAGTTGTTTTCTCTGTTCCAGTTTATCTGTATGTTTATAATGGTGGATCTTTTGTGTTTTGTAGATTCAACTCTGATAGAAGATGAAGGGCTTGCTGGTGATATGAATATAAATGCTCCCCTGTGTTCTTCGATCTCTGATGGTTAGTACTCTGCTTCTCCCTTTCTATATTTAAATTGTTTGGATGATCAGTTTTTACCTTTCAAAATTTTGTCAGACATGATTATTGGATGGCTAAAGGTGTTCCTTTTGATTACTAACATTCACTGATGACTGCTCCTTTTGGTGCCTCAAAAGAAGATAATCAAACAGTGTTGAAAATAAAATTCTAATACTATTGAGTGCTTTTGCTTTGTTGAAGTCACTAATAGAATAGTGTCTCAAATTGAAATTTCCTTCTCTATGTTCTTCGGTTTTCTCAGTAATGAAGCTGTGTAATTAATTAGAAGTTGAATCATTTCCCTCTCTCATTTGTCTTGAGTTTGATCATACTATATATCCTATGATAAAGTTTCATGCTTTTGTTCAGTTAAAGTAAAAATTAATTGTAATTTCTTTCTGTATGTGCAGGAGCTATATGTTGTGATCGTAGCAGTATTCGTTCAGATATTTGTATCATGAAAGGGGATGTGAGAACCCAGTCTACTTCCTTTTCGATCTTTGTCTATGGATCTGAAGACAGAAGTAGCTCCAAAAGTCTGTTTTCAGGTATTGTTGAGGAAAATGAGGAACTCCAACACGAAAGGATCAGACCATACACCCGGAAATGGGAAACTAGTGTGATGAACACCATTGATGAATTACACCTCATTGCAAAGAAAGACAGTACTCTAGGCCCGTACCAACAACAGTGTGATGTCCAACATGATGTTCCAGCTGTGTTTTTCTCGACTGGGGGCTATACTGGTAATGTTTATCATGAATTCAATGATGGGATTCTGCCATTGTACATTACGTCCCAGCATTTCGACAAAAAGGTTGTGTTTGTCATTCAGGATTATCATAATTGGTGGGTCATGAAATATGGAGACATTCTTTCACAGCTATCAGATTATCCACCTATAGACTTCAGTGGAGATAAGAGAACTCATTGCTTCCCTGAGGCCATTGTTGGTCTGAGAATTCATGACGAGCTTTCTGTTGATTCTTCACTGATGGAGAGGAATAAGGACATTGTTGATTTCCGGGATGTCCTAGACAGAGCTTACTGGCCTCGAATTAGAGGTCTAATTCAAGATGAGGAACGAGAAGCACAGGAGAAGCTTTCAGTGTCTCCCACATTTGAAAGCTCCTTAGAAATCAAAAAAGAAGTGGAAGAAGATCAACTTTTGAAGAAGCCTAAACTGCTAATCATATCGCGGAATGGATCAAGAGCGATAACTAATGAAAATTTATTGGTGAAGATGGCTGAGAAAATCGGTTTTGAAGTTGAGGTTTTGAGACCAGACCGTACGACAGAGTTAGCAAAGATTTATCGGGCACTTAATGCGAGTGATGTCATGATTGGAGTTCATGGTGCTGCTATGACTCATTTTCTCTTCATGAAGCCGCACTCTGTTTTCATCCAAGTTATTCCTCTCGGAACTGAATGGGCAGCAGAAGAGTATTATGGAGAACCTGCAAAGAAGCTTGGCTTGAAATACATTGGCTATCAAATTCTCGCAAGAGAGAGCTCTTTGTATGGCAAATATGATAGAGATGATCCTGTTCTTCGAGATCCACAGAGCGTAAACAAAAAGGGATGGGAATACACAAAGAAAATCTATCTTGATGGCCAAACTGTGAGATTAGACCTTGGGAGATTTCGGAAACGTTTGGTTCGTGCTTATGATTACATGTTGAGTAGAATGAACCAAAGTCCCCATCTGCAATATTCACAGTGATTTCAAAGGTGTACTGATTCTTTACCTTACATAAATCATTTTGAATGTTGTAGATGGTGTAAAATGGCTATGCTAGGAAGGTTTCTTTGTACTCGGTAGAAATTGTTGAACATATATATATGAACTCTGTACATCAAGCATTGGACAAAGAAGCTTAGTTTTGGTAAATACTACTTGTTCTTCTAGGAATTTTTTTATTCTTTAATTATCAAGTGTATCAAAAGCAATTTTTTCTTTAACTGGTTCTGTGACAAATATTGTTGACTCTTGATTCTTTGATATTTACTTTGGCTGCAAAAATCACGCCGAAACAAAAGTTTCTTTCTGCATTTTTCTTTCTTCACACGTGAGTCGGTTATTGTTTGATTAGTTAATAAGTTTAAGAGGCTTGTGTAGTCGTGTTTACACAAGGTCTCTTGAAAAAAGAAACCATTTCTCGTGTCCGGTACTAGCAATTTGTCAAAAACAAACATGCTGCTTGGGAAAGGGATCCCCAAGATTTAAGCAAATCAAAGCCATTTAGCATCTTTGGGTTTGGTTTTCCATATCTGTGGGAAATTGAATTCTGACACTTCCCAAACCAAATGGTGTATAAAGAGCAATTTTAGCAGACTCTCTATTTTGACTTTTTAGCTATTTTAGAGAGCATGTGTAGCTTTTTATCTATTTTAGCAGCTGCACCAGGACTCCTAAGTGGCTCTCTATTATAACTTGAGTTAATTACATATAATTGCATATTTGAATGTTCTTTTAGCCATAAAGCCACAAACTATTTTTTTCCCTCATAAGGCCACTAGAATAAAAAATGAGTTAAATTTTAGATATAAAAATTAATATATTTACATAAATGCCACTAGAGTAAAATGTTAACAATCATCTTCTCTCTCCTCTCCTGTGAGGTCTCTGGCCAACTCCGGCGGGTCTCCGGTCGACCTCCGGGCAACTCCGACGGGTCTCCGGCCGACCTCCGACCAACTTTCGGCGAACTCCGCGCGACCACAAAAGCTACTGTCACTAACACCAAAAGATACTGTCGCAAGCAACAAAAACTACTCTGATGAGATTTCCGGTAACCTCCGGCGAGGTCACAAAAGCTACTATCATCAGTAACAAAAGCTACTCTTGTGAGATGTCAGATAACCTCCAGCGATGTCACAAAAGCTACTGTCACCAGCAACAAAAGTTATTGTCACTGGCAACAAAAGCTACTGTCACTAGCAAAAAAAGCTACTCTGGTGAGATTTCCGGTAACCTCCGGCGAGGTAACAAAAGCTACTATCACTAACAACAAAAGCTACTCTCATCAACGCAAAAAACTACTATCACCACAAAAACTACCATCACCACCGCAAAAAGCTACAATCATTACCACCAAAAGTTACTCTCACCAACAACAAAAGATACTATCATCAACATTAAAAACTCTTCTCACCAACAATAAAAAGCTACTCTCACCAACTCCGAAAGCTACTCTCACCAACTCCAAAAGCTACTCTTACCAACATTGAAAACCGCATCTTAGATAAAGAGAGAGAGTTTTGGCCGCACTTGATGATGTAACGCAAGTCTCTTATCATGACACAACAGCCACTCGGTAATTCTACGACATCGAATACACATCAACTATTGGAATTCTGCTTACAGAACACTGATACAAATTTGAAAAATTCACTCCTTCAAAACCAGCTCACAATTGAAGCCTGCCCACATATTCCTGTAAACCAATCATTAATCCCATAATTACAAATCCAAACTAGCATAATCTTCAAGTAATTACTCCATAACTCCATCACAAATTCACTTAAATCTTGAACATCAAACTTAACTATTCCAATCACTCTAAACAATTTGTAATCATGTAGAGGTTTCTCAATTCTTACAGCAAATCAAACTCAAGAAATTCGGAATCCAAATACTCAGTAAATCAAACTTAAGAATTCCATAAGCTCCGAATGTTCAAAAATCAAATAATTCTAGGCTGAATTAGCTCGGAGATGCAATATGGAAACAGAAGGTAAATCCGAAGCTCGACGATGATGACGAATTAGGGCTGATTGGGCTCGGGCCCGACGACGAAGAACTCGATCTGGAATCCGCTCAGGCTGGGATCTGGAATCCGCTCGACGACCTCGTATCTTGATGAGGAGCTTAAGGTCACCAGAGTTGAACGACGCGGCGATATCGAAGACGCCGATCAGATCAGCTTCACCTTCATCCTTCTTGCCTTGCGCTAAGGGATCGTGAGATAGCCGGATTAGTGTTAGAGGCGGTGAATTTAAGGACCTCGATGAGCCATTTTCCGGCGACGTTGTCCTCGTGTGCGGAGATGGTGAGGAAGGGAGATGGAATCAGAGATGGCGTTGAGGAAGGGTGCCGCCAGAGCCGAGCGAGATGGTGAGGAAGGGAGCTGCCGGAGCTGAGCAAGATGGTGAGGAAGGGTTTTCTCGTCGGGGGGAGAAAGAGATTGTGAATTTCTTTCGTTTTTGTGATAGACTTTGATGGAGTCAGTTTTCTTTCACAAGAAGGGCAAAATTGTCAGGAAGGAAATAATTTTAAGATAAAAGTGGCCTTATGTGTACAAAAAAACTTTGGTGGCCTTATGGCTAATTTAAGTTTCAAAATGACACTTGTGTGTAATTTTCTATTATAACTTTTAGCTATCTTGCTCATAAATATAGAGAGCGGGATGAAGCTCTGTATAATTTAAAACATTCATTTTAAGTTATTTTATGTTTAATTATCAAGTGTATCAAAAGCAATTTTTTCTTTAACTGGTTCTGTGACAAATATTGTTGACTCTTGATTCTTTGATATTTACTTTGGCTGCAAAAATCACGCCGAAACAAAAGTTTCTTTCTGCATTTTTCTTTCTTCACACGTGAGTCGGTTATTGTTTGATTAGTTAATAAGTTTAGGAGGCTTGTGTAGTCGTGTTTACACAAGGTCTCTTGAAAAAAGAAACCATTTCTCGTGTCCGGTACTTGCAATTTGTCAAAAACAAACATGCTGCTTGGGAAAGGGATCCCCAAGATTTAAGCAAATCAAAGCCATTTAGCATCTTTGGGTTTGGTTTTCCATATCTGTGGGAAATTGAATTCTGACACTTCCCGAACCAAATGGTGTATAAGAGCATTTTTAGCAGGCTCTCTATTTTGACTCCTTAGCTATTTTGGAGAGCATGTATAACTTTTTATCTATTTTAGCAGTTGCACCAAGACTCTAAGTGGCTCTCTATTATAACTTTTAGCTATTTCGCTCCTAAATGACTCTCTATTATAACTTTTAGCTATTTAAAACATTCATTTTAAGTTATTTTATGTAGTTTATAAATACATTTAAACTATTTAATGTTTATTTAAAAAATAATATAAATTCAAAACTAGCTAAAATAGAGAGCATTGATGCAGACGTAATTCTAAAGTGGCTAGCTAAAATAACTTTTTAGCTAGTTTAGCTAAAATTTGACTCAAAAATTGCTAGCATTGGTAAAGATACTCCAAGGACGGAAGTTTGTAGGTTTTTTGGATTTCTTTACCAAACATCAAGTAAAATTTTTTTTTGAGTGTGGTAATGCATACATCAAGTAAATTACTTTGATACAAAGATAGACCGACTTAATAAACTGCTCAATTATGACCTTAGGGAGCTGATATATTGTTATATGAAGTTGATCTATCTTGATCTACCAATATGCTAATATACCATAGAACTTACATATAAATGTAGTGATGTTATACTTTGTTGGATAATCCTACAAATTAGTGTTGCTTGACCAAAACAAATCGTGCATATTCCAAATTGTCAAATATACATCTCTGTTATGTATGCATCAACTTTAGGCACCAGTGACCTGTGACCGTTGCCATATTTTTGTGTTTCGTGTTTGGCAGAGGCACACATGGCACATGAGTGTTGTCTGCGTCTGTTTGGCAATCAACCAGAACAGGTCCATGACAGGTCAAACAAAAATCTATCTAACCTTTTGAGGGATATAGATGGATAGAAAGGTTCGTAACTCTCCATGTGAAGGTGTTTCAGAGTGGGAATGCATTATTGCAACTGAACCAAAATGATGGGAGAAGAAGCATATATATAGTACATATCTTGAAAAGGGCATGCAGTTTTGCTACTTGTTCTATCTTTTAACATGATGATCACATTCAATTTCCATTATGCAGATCGCAGAATAGAAAATGATGATTGCAGTGAGGTTCATAAACAAAGACTTTTTGTGTCACATGATAAAGAGCTAAGCCTATTCAGGAATTGATCAGAATAGAATGGTTCCAAACACAACCTTATAAATAAAAATAATTATAGAATAAAAGCTCCACAAGGAGGCAGATAATGCACAAATGGACCATGAACCCACATGGCCACTGCCAGGAATTGTCAATTTCATTGTATTTTATACCTAGTTACAGAACGTGGTTATCTACATAGATAGTGGATTGCCCTCGGTTTGTCATTTATTAGGGAACAATTTTTCACTTTTTTATATTATTAATGGGGCATCATTTGTGTTATGTTCTTAGGTTTTTGCATTAAGTAAATAAGTTTAATGACTTGAATGCTAAAATATCTATTGAAACCTTATTTTCGCCCTCAATAATAAGGGATGCTCGCTAGCTAGTCAAAGTTCTTTGCTTTCCCAACTATTTAAGTCATTACACTGCACTCACTGTTCTTTTTAACAGGGTTAAGATGTCTTGGATAAGTATCTTGGAAATGGAAGGTCCTGTAATTTAAAAAGGAAGGAACTTTGCTAACCAGCCCTCGGTAGCTTCAGCTGACCAGGACCAATAATAGATCAACACGTGTCAATATAAAAGAAATAAATTTAATGCGATTGAAATAGTTAACCAGCCCTAGGTAACTTCTGTAAATACCCCTTTTCCTTCCAAACTGTAAACTCTTCTGCATTCTTCAATAAAATTTCTTTAGCAAAATTCATGGGAATTCGAAGCACGCTATGAGGATCAGCGACAAAAAGTGATCAATTCTGGGTATGTAGGTTTTGATTGTGTTCTTTTTTAGTTGTTCAGTCATACTAAATCCCCTCCTCCTTTTGGTATGTGTTCGAAGGCTTTGACCAAAGGAGAAATCAGCAATGTTATAGAAATCTTTATTGTCGTGCTTTCTTGGAATGGCTAGGCCGATGTCGCAAGCATAGGTGCATTATTTCTCGAAAGAACATTGTTGTTGACTATTCATTTGTTTGATAAGAAGTAGCAATTTCATATGTATAAAGCTTTTCTTTTCTTTATGATAAGAGAGCGAGATAAGATTGCTACTTCTCTTTTGCTAGCACTGCATATATTACATAGCTTAAAGATGGTCTTGACAACATCTATGAAATTGGATGGAAATGGCGCCCTCAATTTTTGAGGGAAGATTGATTCCTCATCAAGCTAAACTTCAATCCAGTCCATTAAATATTCCACAAATTTTGGAGCAGAAACCTCTATTGGTTTCTTGAATTAATGTTAACTCCATCAACCCATCTGTACTCATACTTTGGTTCTGCAGACATTGTTGGACAACTGACTGGCGCAGAATTTGGTTAGAGTACCAAGCAAAATGTTAACTTGGTTGAAAAAATTATCAGTGTTCATTGAGGACAAAGTGGTGTGAGCAAAGAAAGAGGAACTGCAGCACTGTACAAAGAAAGAGGCCACAAAGCTTACGATTACTATAAATGTAGACATTTATATTTAACCTTTTGACTTGTACAAGCCTGGTGTCATACTAGTGTTTTTCATTTGATATCTGCAAAGCTGAACTTAGAGCAAGTTCACCGTTTGGTTCACCACATCACCCACTATTCACTACTTTTTAGTTAATTTCACTCTCTGGGTCACGAGCACAGTGTATTTCGTGCCCTAGGTCACCCTGTACAGTGTTCTAGGTCACCATGGTGACCTGCACAGTGTATTTCGTGCCTTGGGTCACGGGCACAATGTATTTTGTGACCTAGATAATGAAAACATAAACTAAAAAGCAGTGAATAGTAAGTGACCTGGTGACCCAACGAGTGAACTTGCTCTTATGGTATTTGTCAGTTGTAACTACATCTTAGCTCTTTTCATGGTTGGAAAGAGATCAATTTGGTGAACGGTAGTATATAAAACGCTACCGTTGCATATATCACATCATGAGTTCATGACCATATTAATATTCCACAGAGCAATACAGGGGTGGTGTATAAGTTCGCTTATATCACTCGGATCATGAACTTGCTGCCAGTAATCCGTGCAGTGATACACCCACATATTGCAAAATAAATTCGAACAATCACAAAACAAAAAAAATCGAATTCTACACTAAAAGTAGACTAATTTGTTCTTCAATGGAGCAACCCAGCAAGAGATACGACAAGAGCTAATCATCAGAATCAGACCGCTGGTCCATCGGAAGGCGAATTCCTTAGTGGAGTGATCCGATACTCCATTGAGTCTTGAAGAATGATGTTACCCCCTTTTGTCAATGCAGACCCACCCAAGAAAAAGGGACCGTCCTTGATCCCAACCAGTATTCGCCGGAAAAGAAGCTTCTTGATGCGGGTCACACGACCTTATGACATCCGAGCTATTCAGGTTCGACCCTTCTGAACGCGCCACCTGAATCAGTGAGCCGCTGCTTCTTGTTCCTTCTTCCTCGGGTTTAGAGTACAATCACACCATACATAAATCGAACAAAAGTAATTGAAATCTAGTACCCATCTTCGTCGAATTCCTATGGGTACTAAAGAAATCCAGATCCAGTACTCATATTTGAAACCAATACCCATCGCTTCAAATCCCTATGAACTTTGCTGAAGAATGCAGAAGGAAACCCAATTTGGAAGAGAAAGAATTGAAACTGTTCTTCTTCGTCTAATATTTCAATAGCATTAATTTTTTCTTTTCTTGAATGGACACGTGTTGATCCGTGAGTGGCTGTGGCCAGCACTTGCTAACCAGGGGCCGGTTAGCGAAGTAATGTCCATTTCAAAAGGAATTGAGGTGTTGGCGAGTGTAGAGCATCTCCAATAGGTTCCTTATAGATTATAGGGAAGTAAAAATTATGCTCCAACTCCAACAGATTCTCTATTTTACAAATTCCATAATTCTTCCTTAAATCATTCCCTAAAATTTTACAGATTGTTGTAAATATAGAGAATTTTGTTTTCTCTCTCATCACTATCTCTATTTTAGGGATAATTATAGGGAATCTGTTGGAGCAAAACAACTAAATTTTTCCCTAAAATGGAGAAAAATCAAGATATGAGAAAATTGTTGGAGTTGCTCCTACAAAACTCATAAAAATGGATCACATATGTCACATACGAGACATTGCACTCAAGGAGGATTTTGATGTGTCTCTTCACTTGTAAGCATTTTGGTGCGTTAATGCAGCTGCTAAATTTTCCCTTTGTGCTTTGAGTACTTAATTGTCAAGATATATATCACGCGTAGTTCTAATAATCTGCTCCATTTGCTTACTCATCCGCGTTAAAATATTTTCGATCTCCAACCGAGTGGGATTGTATTAGTAGGCCAATAAGTTCAATCCAGACTGTAATTTTCCATTTATGCTTCGAGCACTTGTCAAGATACTCCTCCATTTGCCTACTTAATTAGCCGCGTTGAAATATCAGAAATGGATTGCTCTCCAACCAAATGGGATTGTGTTAGTAGGCCAATAAGTTTAATGACGTCAGTTCTAGTCCAAACTGTAATTTTCCCTTTGTGCTTGGAGTACATGTCAAGATATCACTAATTCTAATAATCTGCTCTATTTGCCTACAAACCCCGCGTTGAAATATCAGAAATGGATTGTTCTCCAAGCTAATGGCTTCAGTTCTAATCCAAACTGCTGTATAAAGAAAAACTGGCTTGTTTGTGTCTACCATGACCAGCTAGCAGTTTTACTTTACAGTAAAACCTCGATATATGAATATTCGATCGGTCAAATAATAAATTTTATTTGGTTCCAACTTAGGCCAATGTAATAAAATAATAATCTCGCTAAATGCTTAAGATGCTAATTTTTCTACACATCTTTTAGGGCTCGACGAATTTTTTTTTATAGTGAAAATAGGAATGATTTTGTTCAAATCATGGACTGTAATTACAATCACACTGTATATGTAAAGCATCCAGCACTAGGTCTGGAACTCTGGAGCTTGATCAAACCAAGTCTGGTTGATATTAGACTCAAAGGCCATTGCTGCTATCCTATGCTCTACTCCATTAGCTGTTCTAGAAGCATGAACAAACTGTAAGCCTTGCACAGTTAAGATTCCAGGTAGAATATCAACAACTAAATATGCTGTCTTCTTCAATAAGAACATGATTATTTGAGTGAAATTCACTGATAGCTACTTGATCAGTCACTCTCAAGTCTCAAGGATCATATTTTTTAGTGTAAGCTGCTGGAGTAAATCAGCACCTGCGCGCTCTTATAGCCTATAATTCAACTTGCTTTGCCTAAGAGACATGATCGACATGTTGAACAAAATCAGCCATTCTTATAACCCCTCCAATTCCACCATCATGCTGTGATTGTAAAAAAGCTCCATCAAGATTTACTTTTAGGCCTCGTTTGTTTTGCGGATTTGAGGACTTGGGAAAGGAAAGTTATTCCTTTCCTTTGTTTGGTAACCACGTACAAAGTCCGGAAATGCTTTCCTGACATAAGGGGAAAGTTGGAGGTAAACTCATTCCACTCAAACTTCTTCATGGGATTGAGTTTCCCATCCCATTTCCCTGCATTAATTGCAATAATTTTGGACAATAATACCCTAGCATTAATTGTTTGAGTACCATTTGTAGTGTTGAAAATTCATTCCAGATTGTTTTTATTTTAAAATAGAAGGGTATTATTGAAACATTGATATATTTTTACTTCCCTTTCTTGCACCAACCAAACATTGGAAGGGAAATCAAATGATCTTTCCTAGATGCTTTCTCTGCTTTACGAAACACAAGAAAGGAAATCTAACAAGAACTTTAGTTTTCCTTCCCATAGGAAAGACAAGGGAATCAATTTCCTTTCTGTGAACCAAACGAGGCCTTAGTAATAACACCTAGTTTAGTGTACATTCTGAAACCAACACCCCACTCGACATACTTTTGTTAGTGTTGATACTTGATAGACGTCAAACAAGAAGAAGATTATAGCTTCCAAAGAGAGATTCAAACTCATTAAACCATTTGGCATCCAACTAAAATCTCTTACACATTAATTGAGTAAAATCTCTTGCATATAGAGATTTCCACCTACAAACCCTGTATCATTTGGCGATAAGCTATAGGATTTTACTTGATGTTGGGTAGGCAAGTATATATTAAGCGCGTTTTATGACAATTTGGCAGTTGAAGATGAAGCCTCAAGTCTTTTGTACTTGCGCTGTTTTCTACAAATCGTTTTGAAAATTGCTTTTGTTTTCCGAAAGTTGTGTGAATTGGTTGTATCTCTTGAAATTAGAATCCTAGTTTTGCTGTTAGTGTTTACTTTGTGAATTCTCTAAACCCAACTCAAATTTAGAGTGTTCCAGAGCTAAACAATTAACCAAATGCTATATATAAAGAGTTTTTGGTATCCAAATCACCAAACTTTATGATGCTTAAGAGTAAAATAAAAAAATTTGAAAGCAAAACTAGTAAAGAGTATGTAAGCAATTTCAGAATTTTCTTTCTGTTTATTCTCTTATGAAGTCGATAATGCATAAGTAGTGCGTACTACTGTTTTGCTGTATCTTCTTTTTGTTTGTAAGTTGCCATGAAATCTTAGATTTTTTGTCGTTATATTTTCAAATGTGAAAATTGACAAAACTGGCTGAGTTGCTACTAGATTATTGGTCCTATAACTGTTTGCTCCCAATTGGCAAGTTCCAAGATCTCCTTGCCCCCTCCACATGAAAAACTAGAAGTGTGTGCAACATGCGATCCATTAGATCTTTTAAAAATCTACGTCCTTAAACTTGTTTGAGCATTGACGATCAAATCTCTATCTTTCAGTTTTCAGTGATTAAAAGCGAGACCTGTTGTGGTTTATATATAGTGATCATGCCACCGCAAAGTAAGGTTATGAATGATTTTGTGAATGTTTCTCTCTCTCTTTCTCTCCATTTTTTTTTTGGAGGCGATGATAAATTGATAACCACTATACAGTACGTCTGTAATAGCAAATGGATAATTTCCAAGCATCTAACTTTGAGCAATATTGATCATTGTATCATGTCGCTTTTGGCTTGCTAAATCAAAATCTGATCTTAGGCATTCAAAAGAATGTGGGACCCCGTGAGCACTTATTTAGAAGATTTATACAAAACCCAATACAGAATTGAAGGACATAAGTTACTAATTAAGTACTGCTACAGTACTCTGATGATAATGTTGAATGGAACATGTAGGCCATAGCGCACCTGTGGCTTGGGTTTTGAACTCAAGATTTGGGAAACCAGAAGTTTAGAGAGCTCATTTTTAATTGGAGCTTGAACTGGAATCTCAGCAGACTCCCTGTTTCTTGACAACACCCTGGTGATTATGCCCGTATAATTAATAGTCATTTACGGCAACCTTTGTATGCCTGGAAGTTTCAAGAACATTCTCCAAGTCTTCTGTGTAGGCCTTGGTGCACTACTAGAAAAACAGGTACTTTCACACAGATGGATTCTGTGTGAATACATTGAAATACACACGGAAATCTGTGTGTATGTGCAGTTTCATACAGTACAGTCACGGATTCACAATTTGTATGTAGTGCGAGCATTGCTAAATCACTTTCACACGGAAAACTTGTCTGTGTGAGCTATATTAAGTGGTCCCATACGAATCAATTATATTAATTTTCAAATTTACAAACATTTAATTATTAATTTGCAATTTCCAGGTTACATATAATTCATCAATTTATTGAATTATTCAAATATTTTGATATTTATTTTTAGGTCCTCCATTTATTTTCATGTTGTTTTGGGTCCTTCATTGAGATTTTGCAAATCTGGGATCTTTCCTTCATCGTTCTTCATTGAGATTTGATTTTGCAAATATGGGATCTTATGGCAGTAAATCATACACAAGTGTTGTTTCAAATAAGATCCACTTTCAGAATTCATCTCGGCTACTCAATCGATCTCTGACGCAATATGGATCAGTAAGTTTGAATCCAAACAAACAACAAACCAAAAGTGATTATATATACCTTTATGAATCTCGATCTATTTGCCGAGGTCGATGGTGTCGATCTGTCTGAGGCGAGAAAGAATCACAAGAAAGAGCAAAGTTGATCACGAGCTTGAGACATCAATTGAAAACCCAGAAATTGAAAACCCACAATAAACTTACTAGCAAAGTTGATCTGTTTGCTGAGGTCGATGTTTAACCAAATCGCAACTTCTAACCATGTCAGACCCAAAACCCAGACTAGTTTGTTGCATCGGCGACGTCCACGGCTTCCACACCAAGCTCCAAAATCTCTGGTCCAATCTCGAAATCTCCATCCATTCTTCAGACTTCGCCACCGCCCTGGTCATCTTCCTCGACGACTACTGCGGCCGCGGTTCGGACACCAATGAAGTCCTTGACTTCTTCGTCGCTCTCCCCTCCAGATACCCACATCAGAAAGACGTCTTCATTGCCGGAAACCATGACTTCGCCTTCACCGCCTTGTTGAGAGTCTTGCCTCTGCCACTGGACGGGTCCGAGTTCCGCGAGGGGTGGAAGGAGTTCGAGGACAAGGAGGAGAGAGAAAAAGATTTAGAGACAGAGAGAGGGCAAGAAGATGTAAAAAGAAAAAGAGAGAAAAGAAGATAACAAAGAGGAAATCGGAGAAAGATATGTGAGAAAGAGAGAGCGATGAAGAGAATAAAACATAGAAATCTGTGTGAAAACAAAAATAAGAAAAGGATTCACACGGTAGTCTGTGTGTAAATTGAAAAGAAAAATATTAGAATCTTATGCTTTTACATATTCACAAGAAATACTGTGTGTAAATTAAATTTACACTTATTTTGACATGACTAAAAACTGGTACCGGAATCTTATTAATCATATTTTTACACATATATCCATGTGAAACAATATTTCACACGGAAAACAGTGTGAATTTTTAATATACCCTCTGACAAATTTACAGGATTCTCTGAATTATACTTTATTTCACACGGATTCCGTGTGTAAATTGACTTGAAAAATATTGGGTCCCAGTTTGAACCTTATGTGGCCACAATAGTCTGTGTGGAAAATATATACACACGGATTTCCGTGTGTATTATAGCACTTTATACACAGATAATCGTCCGTGTGAACGTCTGTGACAACATTATCCGTGTGAAAGGACTTGTTTTTCTAGTAGTGGTGCCGAAGCTTCTTTAGTGGAAGAATCACCAGTTCAAATAAGGCTTCCGACCAATGGAGTTGAACTCTACATCAATGTACGTGGTTAGTCCATCACAAGCTAGACATCTGAGTCGCTTAAAGATTTACTCCTTGTGCTCCGAGGCTTTCTTCGAGGCCTTGCGGTTCGGGTCGAGGTGTCGGAGCCCCACGAACAGAACCATGCAGCTCAAGAACTTGTTTTCCCTTGATCTACAATTAATTTTAAATAGGGTGATTCTAGTTAGACCTCCAAATTTGATATTTGGACCTCCAACTTTTTTCAATTATTAATAGACTTTATGAAGTTATATGAAAAGACAAATAAAAACAAAGAGAGAAAAATGGAGAGATAAATAAATAAATAAATACTCTTCTTACCTCCTCTGACTAAATATAACATTCAATCAAATTATTCCCTCCCCCCCAAAAAAAATTTCCTTATATTGCCTATTGTTCAAGGAAAACCTAATTTGTGTTTAGCCCAAACTCTAAGTTACTTGACCTAGTGGTAATAGGATTTAATTAGAAGGATCTAGAATCCTAATCAATGTAGAATTACTTACCTTGTATGATTGAGACTCTATGCATTGTAATCCTCTATATAAAGAGGCCTCTATTATCAATGAGAATACACAGCAAATTCCTCTCAATTTCTGATTCCCTAAAACACGTTATCAGCACGAATCCCTAACCCTGAAATCCTAAATTCGTAGCCTTCAAATCCCAGAAAACACTGCCGCCCACCTTTAAGATCTCAACTCCAGGAGTCCAGAACCGGCGGCCCCACCCCCAGAACCGGCCGGAATCTACCTGAACCGGCCACCGGAAGTGACCAAACCGGCCCCCCAAGAAGAATCCGTCGATCTTCTGCTTGATTTCGCATCCTTCCTGTCTACCGATCACCGCCATCTCTTGTCAGAAGCTGCCACGCCACCCCAGGATCCAGGAACCGGTGGAACTTTTCCGGGAACCGGTCGGCAAGACCCCGAACCATCCGGTAGATCACTTGACGTTTCCTTGCCGGTCTGCATGTGCCAAATTTTCTCCAGTCAACCCAACCCAGTCAACTTGCAGCGCGGCCCAACTGATCCAGCCCTGCTTTCGGCCCAAAAACCAATCGGACCCAGAGGCCCAGAAGACGGAAGCAAGCCCAGCAGCCCAGAGGTTTGCCATGTCAGCATCCACACAGTCAGCTACCACGTCATCAACCGGACTGCCACGTCAACATCGGCCTGCTACGTTAGCACCCCCGGTCAGTCAACACCGGTCAACCCTCCGGTCAACATTTTTCCGGTAACTTTTTCGGCCACTTTCAGACAACTTTCCAGCAAACTTTTCCTGCCACTTTCCGGCAAACTTTTCCGGCCACTTTTTCGGCAGCTACAGTACTTCCGGCGACATTTTTCCGGCCAACTTTTCGGTCAAGATTTCCGGCATCTTTTCAAGGTAAACTTTTCTAAAGGTTCCCGTTTTTTTGAAGTTTTTCAATTTCTTCTTCTTTTTCGGGGACTTCCAAAATCCCTTATCCTAACCCCCTTTCTCTACATAGGGGAGACCAAAAGCCAAACTGTAGGGGTTCGTGCTCACTCCAAGCTTGGAGCTTGTAGAGTCCTCCAAACTTAGAGTTTGTTGAGAAGAAAACGATCGACCACATACATCGTTGTTTCGATCTAATCCAAAAACCACTCTTGGAATCGGATTTTCTTGGAAGCGACTACACTCAGAAAAATCCCTAATTTCTTGGAAGCGACTACGCTCAGAAATTTAATAGTTTTTCGTGGTAGTCTTTTTCACTCCGAAACTAACCCTAATCTTGTGTTGTTTTTCAGGATGAGTTACCTGAACAAGTTGAACTTTGTTCCACTCGAGACAACTGGCGCAGGATACCATAGGTGGGTCCGAGATGTGCGCCAACATCTTAAGGCTGATGGACTTCTGGAAGCCATCAGAGAGCCTAGTCAGAAACGTGCTCTCCATTGAGCAAGCTACTTCTTTTAAAGCAAAACAAGCTAAAGCCATAATTCTCATGACAAGGCACATGAATGACGCGCTCCAAAATGAATACCTCAATGAGGAAGACCCAAGAAAGCTATGGGTAGAACTTGAGCAGCGATTTGGCAACGTTCGTGACTCCCTGCTTCCTGATTTAGAAGTGCGATGGCATAGCCTCCGCTTTTTTGATTTCAAGTCCGTGCTTGATTATAACTAGGAAGCTCTTCGTATCAAGTCTCTGATGGAGTTTTGTGGCCAAGCCATAACTGATACGATGTTGATCGAGAAGACTCTCTCCGCCTTCCCAGTCTCTGCACTGATGATTTCAAAGAATTATCGGATTGATGTAAATGCAGGACGCATCACAAGGTTTCATGAGCTCGTTGGCGCCATGAACGTAGCTAAAAAGCACGACAATATTCTTGTGAAGAACTATAATGCTAGACCCGTGGGAACTAAACCTATTCTGGAGTCTAACTATAGTCGCGCCCCTAATGGAGGACGCAAGGAGCGAAACCCTAAGAGTAGGGACAATTCTGGACATTCTGATCCATATGTTCGCCTTAAAGAGGAAGGAAATCGCCGAGAGAGGTGTGCACGGAACCGTGGAGGTCAACGTGTGAAGAGAGAGAGAGGCGGAGCCTCCGACCATGGTGGTAACGCTACCAAGAGCATAGGTCGTCCAAATCGCT
>BDJD01005024.1:1801-17605 GCA_002564525.1 Rosa multiflora | reverse complement strand
TTAAGCCATTAAGCCAATCCATGTTGAGTACGGACTCCACTTCCCTAACCATTTTGCAAACCACACTAACAATCACATGAATCCAAATGCCACGTGGAGTAGGTATCCAGTTAGGATTGAGACATTCAATCACTATATAAGGACCTCAGTCCCAGACAAAGAAATTAGCAACCTCATTTGCTATCAAGATGAACATATCTCGCTTCAGTGTCGAAGGAGATCGGCAAGAAACATCTTCACCAAAAATGTTTGAGTGGACGTTGGAGCACCACAAGAAGTGTGTTGACACCTTCATCTTGTTGGGCGGTGATAAAGAAAAAGTTGGAGTACACAATGCCCTAAAGGTGGAGTTGTTGAGCCTGGCAGGATGTTGTTGTAGAAGTTTTTACCTTGACTTCCACATTTCCTTGCTTGGGGTGCTACAAAAAAGCTCCGACGTATTATTTTCCTCTAACAAAGTCACCCTTGAAAGCCTATACGTGGCACCTCAAAAGATGTCATCGTCATGGACGTTGGAGCATCACCGGCGGGTTGTGGAGGCGGTGATACAGCTCGGTGGGCTGAGCAGTAGCAAGACTACCCCAAAGGCTGTGCTGAAGCTGATGGATGAGGAGGACCGTTGTCAAGGCCTCACCACAAAGATGATAGCGCACCACCTTTTGGGGATGTATCATTTGCAGAAGGAAACTCAACGACTAATTACTTTTGGATTGGCTGGTGGTGAAGAAGAAAGAGAGCTAGCACGTAGGGAGCTCCGGTACCTTGTTTTTACTGGATTGCTCCAACAACGGAATAGAATTCTATACACAAAGTTAAAAGATCCTCTACTCAGACAACACCTAGGGCTCCTCAAACAAGTTAATATTGTTGACTTGTGAGTCATGTTGTTGATATCAACATGAAGAACAAAGTCAGCAGCAAATCCTGACATGAAGAATAAGGCAACAACAGCAAATCTTGTGTAATTAATGTGGCCGTAGTTCATGACTTATTGTATTTACCTTCACACTTAACTATAGGCAATTTTTACTTCTATATATATCCTCCAGTTTGGAGAAGAATAACACTGGCAAATTATACCATAAACCTCTACATTTGACATGGTATCAGAGCAGTTTTGCTCTTGAGACCGACACCCATATTCCGCTACCAGAAATTCCAAGAGAAGAACTCTATTCTTCATCTTTTTACCCAGAAAATATATCCATACAAGATCATAAATAGGAGGCTTATTTCTTCCCCGTATCGATTCTCAGACAAAATCAACTGATCAGAAACTTATCTTGATTCTTTTCTGATCATGATTCTTTTCCAAATCATACCCATAACCCATAACCAAGTTTTTGCTCAAGATCAAGCATAAACTCACACCACACCCATAAAACCAAGAACAGTTTATGTTCTTCCTTTACCAGTACCCATACCTCCTGCCCTTTGTACTCACCTACAACTCCGACCTTCTTTGCCGCTCGGATCCTCCTTCAAGCCAGACCAAACTACAGCTCGGACCTCAGATGCTGGACAACCTATTGCCAAGGACAACCTATTGCCATCAGATTTGAAGAAGAGAGTTGAAGAAGAAGCTACCGTCCCGACCTCTTCCACAAAGAATCTATCAGCTGTTGCACATTTTGTACACCTAGCGACGAAACCGATTTGCAACTTCCAGGAGAAGAAAGTAGAGGAGGAGAAGAAAAAAGAAGAAAAGGAAAGAAAAAAGGGAGGAGAAGAAGAGACAAGTCAGACCAAGTGGAAGGAAGGAGAAGAAAAAAAAGGGAGAAAAAGAAAAGAAAAGTTGTCTCCACTTTCTTTATCTCCACTTTTCCTTGTCTCCATGTTGCTGCCTCACTTCCCAAGCATTAAAGAAATAAAAAAGGTAAATTAGATTAGAAATTTTATCCTTGTAATGTCGAGCTTACTCCCTCAACACAGGTAGGTCCACCAAATTAATGTGATGTCTAGGCTAAGGATCAAATAAGAGAAAGGTAACTGAAATGTTGAAAAGTGAGCATTGCTCCACCGAAATCTTAACCCTCCTTACATGGTAGCATTAAAAGGAGTTACCAAAAAGTTGCGCGATAGGCAACACCCAAGGATCAGATTTCTTTTCTCTTTCCTCACAATCCAAGTATTCCAATGGCTGGCCCTGATGCTCCATTTCTAGAAGGAGGGAATACCAGCAATTCTGGTATTCAAAAAGTTGAAGTCTTAGTTCAAAACCTAGATTTTCCTCAGATTCATTCGTAGGAGCAAAACTGAATGGACCTGGGAATTATAGGACATGAAAGAAGATGATTTCCGCTCACCTTCATGGAATCCATAAGATGGGCCATGTCACCGGTACCATTAATGCACAAATGAATTAGGAAAGAGAAGAGTATGTCAAGTGGGAAGACGATGATGGACTTGTACTATCAATTTTGTACAAAGCCATGATTGATGAGGTGATCCAATTGATCATTGGGTGTGATACTGCTGCAGAAGTTTGGAAGACACTCAATAATCTCTATATGAATTAATCTGATTTTTCTCAAATCTATGAGTTGTTGTGTAAGGCAACAAGGATGAAGTAGGATGAGCAAGTAGTTTCAGTGTGCTACACCCAGCTGAAAAATGTTTGGGCTGAGATTGATCAGCGACAACCAAACAAATTGAAGAATGCTAAGGATATTACTTGGTACCAGAAGGAGAAGGAGTTGGAGCGTGTGCACTAGTTTCTGAATGGATTAGATGCTAGACATGATAGTGCCAAAGGAGAGCTATTGCGTCGGCAAGAGCCTCCTTCCCTTACTGAGGCTTTTACCTATGTTAACGTTCGTGACCGAGGGGTCTAATTAACATAAAGAATGAGAGAGAGAGAGAGAGAGAGAGAGAGAGAGAACAACACAAGCGAAATATAGTGGTTCGTTTCCCACTTTAGCTGGAAAATACGTCCACTTGAATGTTGTAGTATGTGTGTTTGAGATTACAAAGTGTGTAATGGAGTGTGTTGAGTTGTGGGAGGAGGCATTCCTTTTATATGGTGAAGGAATGCTCTTCCTTTACATGGTTTCCGATGTGGGACTCAAATATCACTATTCTAGTATAGAAAAGCTATGTTGTGAGGGCAACTTGGCAAGACCGGAAAGGTGGCTTCCCGACGACGTATTTGCCACTTCCGGATACCGTAGCGTAGGTTGAACATAGGGCTACAAGATGCAAGTAGCGGTTAGATCCCATGAGGGTGTTGTTTATGCTTGGTGAGGTAGCAAACTAGCCTTGCTAGTAGAGGTATCTACAAGTCCCCAAAGTCTCCGAGTAAGAGGAGCTTCTTGGTTGGGGAGTTATAATCGTGAAGTCATCAAGCGTAAACAATGTCCGAGAGGCGCCTAGCCCCTACAAGTCCCCGAACTCCGTAAGCAAGAAAGGACTATTTTAACCTATACAATGAGACAAAAACGCGAATATGTAGAATGCTTGTTGTATTGGTTACCGTTCGTATTAATGGAATGCAAAAAGAATTCGATTTGTAGCGAACAACAAATGGTAGAAGAATTCAATATTCCATTAATGTGTATGAACATGTAAAATATTGGTAGTTGTATATGTGGATCTTATGGCCATATAACATGCACAATAGATAGTGGGAAGTGTAATGGGTGTCCAAAGAAAATTCTGGGAGTAGTCCCGGTGATATAGTATGAAGCGTTTGTGAACTTAGGGCTTAAGTAAAGCATGTTGGACATGATAGAGCAAGTTGGGTGTAGTTGAGTGTGTAGGCACTGTACGAGCATGCGGGGCATGGCCCAAGCGCAAGTCGTGGCCATACTCGATACCCAAGCGAGTCGCAACCCGAGCAAGTCGTTTATCCATGCATGTTTAATTAAGTCGTAAGTGTCACAAGCTTCTACATGACTGTCACATGAAAGTGAATTTAAGCATGTATGTATGTAGCATGTACTTTGTAGTAAAGTTGCTAATAAAATTTTGTAGGCATGCTTAAGGGTCATGGAGACATGTATAGTCATGGCAAATGTTCTAATTACAAGAGCGTAAGAGATAAGATATAGTGATTTATCTTGTGCCGATTTGGAGCGAGCTGGAGTTAGAATTGATATAAGTACCGAAATCATGTTGGAGTTGTCCAAGCATGACGCTCCTTTGCATCGGCGAAGCACCATAGTAGAAGGCTAATGGTTTCGTTGGTTGAAACGGTGCTTGTGCCTCGTTGACATAAGATAGATAATTAGCATATAAATTTGTAAAATTTATTAATTGTTTGGAAAGTGCATTGGTTGGAGAACAATGATAAGGCGTTAATTTCTATAATGCAACCTTATTTCACCATTTAGCCACATAGTAAATTTCTGTAGTGTAATGGCGACATACCACATAACATGTATATACACACAGAAGTGTAAGTAATTCGGACATAATGATTATGTGCATGAATAACTTGAGTTTTTATTTGAGAAATGAAATATAGCCAATCAACTTTCAATATGTGCCCACTAGCTTGTATCATATTATATATGTAGCCATTGTAATTGATGATTTAGATGAGGCCCAGTGGGACTTTGGTGGTGGAAATACATATATGCATTATGAACCACGTACTGGAGATTATAGATTCCATGAAGGAATATGTATGTGAAGTAGAGATGGCATGTCACATACACCACAAGGCAGCAACTAAATGAACATATAGGCATGTGTACTAGTGTGGTAGCCGACATGTGCATGTGTACAAGTAATTTAGCTATAGCCGTGTGTAGGCGTATAGAAAATATAATCCAAGTTCAATTATATGTGGCCATGCTATTAAAAATAATTAAATATGGTAAAGTAGTGTGATAACTACCCCAGTAGGTGGCACATGTATAGGTACTGATAACTTGATGAAAAATACATGCATGCACGTGAATAACTAAATATAAAGCATGTGCATATCAAGGCATAGTTCTGCATGCTGTACGTGTGCACAGAAGAAAAGCATAAATTATATGTGACATGGAATTGTTAATCATGCTCCTATTGACCAACTGTGTCAAGCTAGTTGACTTGCGTGAAGGCATAGGGACGTGTGTACCAAACAGAGAGAGAAAAAGCTTATGTTGATAGCTGGTGTTGCTGCGAAAGTGCAAGTGATCTAAGTTTCTGGGTGTGGGGAGGTTGTCTCGCGGTGGTGGAAGCCTTGGTCGGCTGGAGTTGTGGCCAGTGGTGATGGTGTGGAGGTTGCCCAGCTGTGATGCTTAGCAGAGTAGAGTTACCTCTGCCGGATATTAGCGGAAGAAGATGCCGCCGAAGGAGCTTGGCCGCTGACGGAGATTGAGGCTCAGAAGCTTGCCTAGCGGAAGGGAGATTCCGCTGATGGATACGAGCGGAGCCGCTGAGGCTAGCGGAGCTGGCTGCCGCTGGTAGTTCCGGTGATTGCTGCAGCTGACGGAGGCTAGCGCTGGAAGTGGTGGCCAGTGGTGTCCGCCGACTGATGCCAGCGGCGTATGCCAGAGGAGGCTGCTGCGGGTTGGAGGAGCGGAGCTGGTCCTTACTTGGAGGTCGGCGGAATGGAGCTTTGCATGTGGTGGCTGCCGGTTGGCGGAGCGGAGCAGAGGCTGCTGACCTTTGGGAGTAGCTAGCGGGAGATGATCGCTGGGAATTGCTAGCGGAAGAGCCCTGCTGGCGGAGGATGGAACGAAGAAGAATGAGGGTGGCCAAAGGAGATCTCTGGGTGTCCAGAGAGAATTGGCACCAAATTTATTTATTTTTTTGCCAGCGTTGACTTTTTAGATGGAGTTGACAAACCATGTTCGGCGTTGACCGAGAGTTGACCAAGCGTTGATCGTCCTCGATAGGCATTGACCAACCATGATGGGCGTTGATCAACGCTTTCGGGTCAAAGTTCATGGTAGGTGACGAAGCTTTTGTGTTGGCTTCCCACAAACGGGGCCAATGTTATCGTTCGTGACCGAGGGGTCTAATTAACATAAAGAATGATAGAGAGAGAGAGAACGACACAAGTGAAATATAGTGGTTCGTTTCTCGCTTTAGCGGGAAACTATGTCCACTTGAATGTTGTAGTATGTGTGTTTGGGATTACAAAGTGTGTAATGGAGTGTGTTGAGTTGTGGGAGGAGGCATTCCTTTTATATGGTGAAGGAATGCTCTTCCTTTACATGGTTTCCGATGTGGGACTTAAATATCACTATTCTAGTATAGAAAAGCTATGTTGTGAGGGCAACTTGGCAAGGCCGGAAAGATGGCTTCCCGGTGATGTATTTGCCACTTCCGGATATCGTAGCGTAGCTTGAACATAGGGCTACAAGATGCAAGTAGCGGTTGGATCCCATGAGGGTGTTGTTTATGCTTGGTGAGCTAGCAAACTAGCCTTGCTAGTAGAGGTATCTACAACCTACATCCGCAAGGAAAGGTGGCTTACCAAAACTATATCTAGCAAGTTGTTCCATGATTCACTTGGCAAGTTGGGTCTTCGTGACGTTTATGCCCCAACTTGAGGGGAAGTGTTGACTTGTGAGTCATGTTGTTGATATCAACATGAAGAACAAAGTTAGTAGCAAATCCTAACATAAAGAATAAGGCAGCAGCAGCAAATCTTGTGTAATTAATGTAGCCGTAGTTCATGACTTATTATATTTACCTTCACACTTAGCTGTAGGCAATTTGTACTTCTATATATATGTTGGCTGCATCACGAGTATAAAAACTATGTGCAAATTTGTGTATGATGTGCCATACTCCCAAGTATAGGAGGTCAAGTTTTAGTAAAGGGAAAGTGAGAGTATCGTACCCAAGGGAATGAGTAACTCTACCCTAACTAGATTACCGCAAATATAAAACCTAGAAAACACATGCAAGTCTATCTTTTTACAAATTAATAGTCTCGGCCCTTTGGAAGCCAAAACTATCAATAATGATATTTACAATGGTAAAATGGTGAATCGGCTTTGTTGATTTGAATTATTTATAAAAGTAAACTAAGGTGCACAAAAATAAACTAAGCTAATAAAAATAAAATATAATAGAGACTTTGATCAATGAGATAAATAGGTTGTAAGGAATCACACCTAACCTCCTTTGTGCCAAATCTAAGTAACCAAATCCAACATGCTCATGCCAAGATGGCCTCCCCCTCGGTTCTCTTGATTATCGAGTAACTAAGAAACAATTATTCTAGAGAATGTATTTAAGCTACACTTTGATTATCGGACATAACTCTCCTACAAATCTTTTAGTTTGTACCTATTCCTTGATTATCGGACACAAGTAGACCTATGTAAATGCAAGCTAAGATTCCTTGATTATCAGACACCTAAGCCACATCTACATGATAAGCCCAATTGTAAGGACCCAAGCAACCTTATTTGATTATCACAAGATTACCATTATTTCTACATTTGCAACATGCTTTAGTTTACTAAGTTTGTCAAGCCTAGCATACTTCCATGAAATTATCAACACTTACCAACCTTAGGTGACAAATCTAAGATGCATAAATGATGAACAATTAAACTAGCAAAGTAGAAATTCATGGCATGATCCATATTAAATTTAACTACATAGTTTGTACACAAATTCGGCTAGGGCTAAACCCTATCCCGAAATTTATTCTACTCACAACTCATGGAAATATATATATAAAAGCCTTCAAAGAGTAATACATCATAAAAACAAAGAGAAGATGGTGAGAAAAAGTCACAATACCCACGGTTTGGTGTGTCAATACCAAACCGAGATGAATCAATCCCCCCACAAGCTTTCTAGATGCAAACCGAGAAGATGTGATGCTTCAAAGTATAGTATTTTAGGTTTTCTCAAACCTAAAACACTATACAAATCTACAAACACAAAGAGAAGATGAAGAACAAGGCTTTATGGATCTATCCACAAGTGTGATTGATCAAAAGGTATAGAATCTCTGGTTTTGATTATCAACCAAAGATGCTATACCTCTCTCTCTACACAAAGGCTAAACAAAACTATCTAAACTACCTAAAAGATGAAGAACAAAGAATAATGGAGAGGAAATGGAGAGACGAAGAAGATAAAACGGATGAAGGAAAATATGAAAAACGTCCAAAGTGAGGGGAGGGTGTTTTTATAGGCCAAAAGTGATGAATGGAGGGTGGAGATCAAAGGAAATGAATGGCTAGATGTAAAGAACAATTGTGTAAGCACAAAATGTAGATCTAATCTTTAACTCTACATGAAAATGACTTAGGAAGCCCATAGATATTTTGATGGAGGAGATAAACTAAGGGTAGAATGGTCATTGGGAGACAAAGGTGTAAGATATAAGAGGAGGACCACGTACTTGTCATCCTTCAAATTTTGGATTTCAAAATAACCTACACCTAAAGTCTTCTCACCTAAACTCTCTAACCCTAGTCAACAGCTGTTCTATGCCCTCCACACATGTCCTTGGTTGGAAATTCGGCATTGACCTCCATTGACCCATTTTTTGGTCCGTTTGTGCACTTTCCTCTCCTTTGTTCATTCAATTGAATCTCCACCGAGACTTCGGAATTGGCCTTTAGTTTCTTCATACCAAATGTTTCTCCATGAGTGTAGATTATTCTGATAAAATTTTAGAGCTTAATTCTCCGTGGTTTGCTAGGAAATTCTGCAGGAATCAGTACAGGTCCGGTTTTGCTATTTTTGTCTTCTAGTGCAGAAACTTGCACCGATCTTTTGAAGTTCTTCCACTCCGAACTAGCTCTTGATTTCTTCATAAGAAATTATCCTTAGGATATCTAGAATGGATCTGGAAATTTTCAACTCATTTGGAGTTCATTGGTTTAGGCTTCTACCCCTCCTTCCTTGCCTAGGCCGGTTTCTCCTAGAAGGAGTAGGAAAATGTGCTAAAGTTGAGTTTTTAGTGCATTTCCAAGCTTCTCCATCATTTTCTAGCATGATACGGAAAACATAATAAATATATATAAATAAACACAAAGGTTAAGAAAAAGTGAAAGATTAGGGGAATAATTACTAGGTAATTAACTAATTATGGACCTAACAATATATCCTCCAGTTTGGAGAAGAATAACACTGGCAAATTATACCATAAACCTCTACATTTGAAAAATATGTCACACCAGATAAGATTACAGATTGTGAAGTCTGAGTGGGAAGTATTAAGAGCATTTAAGTGATCAGGAAGTGAGCAGCCGACTTGTAGATCTTGTCTTGGAATCAAGAACTCTTGATATTCATCGTAAGGAATTCTCTCTCTCTCTCTCTCTTGTGTGCCCTAATTAAACATAGCCAAAGAAAAGAGAATTGAATGAAACGAAAGAAAAATTCGATCACTACATCTTTAAAATCTGGCGATTCAGCAATAGATGCTTTTCTGGAACTAATCAACATAGATAAAGTGTGCAGTTAATTCAGACGATGAATAAATTGATTTGGAATGGTATGGATGCTATATATGCTCCGCTACTTTGGTATAATTTTTCTGTTGTTACTGTTAATTAGGTTTTGTCATGTTAGTTGCTTGTTCTAGTGAATTTATGGATCGATCATTAAGTAATTAGGGACTTATGTAGCTCAATGGAGCTGAGCTCAGCTGAGACGAGCACGAGTTTGGGAAAGTGCATATGAACCAAACTTGATCCGGATTTAACCTCGTCACAGTGCATAACTGCATATATATGAACCAAACTTGATTACCTTGTATTAGATGAACGTTAACATAGATTCAGATAGGAAATTTTATGTAGTAATATGAGATCGTCGTGTATAAGAATTGTTTAGTTTCTATATGCTTCGGTGATTGCATCAATATCCACTGGATTCGCCACGAAAAGTGTGCTGTGTAAGAGAATTTATTCGATCACCAATCTCAATTAATGGGTAAACTAAAATCAATGCTACTGCTAGCTAATACTTGTGCTTTTAATTAGGAAAAAACGAATTCAGGGATGTAATGGTAATATAATATACAGAGACAGGATCAAGGATATAGGGGTTTTGGCATTTACAGCCTGTATTTATTTCTCTCATACCATTAATCTAAAACTTCAAACCCATTGTATGTGCTCTGTCTGCCACTTCAGTGAACCCTTTCGCATTTTTGGAGCTATGCCACATATCTGGTTCAGGCATCAGTCTCTCCAAAAGTCTATGCCACCGCACTGGTGCCGCGCGCAGGTAGTCCACAACTACTTTGTACATTCAAGAATGGAAAATATATTTGATTTAAACTTTTAAAGAGCAGAAACACAGTAAGCACTCTCACTCGCTCATACTAAACAATTGATGCTTGTGTTTGGCTCCAAAACCAGTATGGGTGCAAACTGTCTCTTTTGAGCGTGTGCGCAGGCGTGTCAGCACTGTGGGGTGCAGTCGTAAGAGAATCCCTTGACCTGACTTCTTGATTAAACGCCGTGGACGAGGAGAGCACCAACCTCGTCACCAGGTTCTTCTTTATGCCTTTCGGAAAAGGACTTCTTGCCTTACGGATAAGAGTTTTGGTTGTGATCTCTTCGCGACACCGAATCGATACCCAACGTTGTAGGTTGAGCAGAGCAATCACTGGGAAAGAAAACACGGGTTTTGCTAAAGCGTGACTTTAGCTTAGCTGGGTTGCGAGGGCATTACCCTTACTTCGCTGGTTTGCAACTGGGTTGCAGATAGGTTTGCTCCGGAGAGGCTTTGATAATCTCTATGATTAGTTGATTGAAGAGTTGTCTCTTGTTGTGTTGTCTTTAGCCTCTATATATAGGCTGCTGCAGATTCACTTTCTAAATAGGAATGAAATACTATATTTTAGGCCACAGTTATTGGCCTTAAATCAAATCAAAACTCTGAATAGTTTTGATACCTATCCTAGGCAATAATAGATTAACTCTGTCGTCACAATCTTCTAGGCAAGGTTAATTACTTTTGGGACGTAGCTAATTTATAGCTAGTCAAGATAGTTGCCTTTTGGAAATCAACTTCTGGGCACATCTTCCTTATATATTAATTGAAACCAAGGATGATTTATATCCTTCCATATGTTGTACGTCCAACCATCCTTAATTTCTTGCATGAGTCTTCCATATGTTGTACGTCCAACCATCCTTAATTTCTTGCATGCATATATATATATATATATATATATATAGCCTGCTTACTCATGCAGCTTGCATAATTTACTTATATATATATATATATATATATATATATATATATCTCCTTTGTTGACCTTCGCGAGCGAGACTTAATTGCAATATATATGTGTAGCCTTGATTCTTGAGCCATGCTTCGCTATCCTTTCGCGAATGTTTTAATTGCGAACGTATTTGCTATCCATAGTGAGGCTAGCCCACGTCCACTACGGACCTTCAATGTAGACCGACTATTTTCAATTACCAGTGGTAGCTTGCACATCAACCTCCTCTTTTCTGGGACAATACTTGGTAATCAAGCCAACACATCTCCTTAATTATCAAATATTTGATAATTGATACTAAATCAATGAATATCCAGATTTGCCTCAAGATCGCTTGATCTCCAAATAGGCTTTGTTTAGCTTCTAAACAATATATTTCAAACTTATCGAAAACATATAGTTTGGGCCACAGATTTTGGCCCTGTTTTCTTCGAGTCCCCCTTATCGGGAAAAAATATTAATTTTGGGTTCAAACATTGCCCCCCAGACCTCGAAGTCAAAGTTCCCCGTCTTGACTGAAGAGGTCTTGAGTCAACACTAGTCTCGCAATACTTCGCGCTAAAGCCACTTGTATTGGCTTAATTGATACTTTGATCGCAGATGATAAAAATGTTGCTTGGCAGTAATAACCACTTTCCTAGCAATCCGCCTATGAAGACTTGGTCTGATATGCTAAGATAGAATGGATGCTTCCAAAAATAAAAGGCCACAGATATTGGCCTTGTTAGTATTAAAACACTTAAACAAGTCTTAACTTGTAGAGTTTGGCCTTAAACTAATGCCACCAAGTTTTGGAAATACTGCCCCATCTATGCTGGTGTGATATGTTAAGTAGACATTGGAACCATTTTGCCGGTGTGATATGTCACTTTGTTGACTAGATTAATTCCAATGAAGGCTCAAAGCATTTAGCGAAGTAAGATGCAGCTGCACAATATATATATGTGTGCTTTCCAAACATTCTTAGTTTTACATTGAGGCCACTGGATTTGGCCCTTACAAAAAACTCTAAACCAGTTTTAAGCAGAATTTCGCCAATAATGTGGCGGATCTTTAGCATAAGTGAGTTTCGCTGCACTCCAAGATGTATCATTAACTTGAATGAAAAACTTACTTCATTTAATGGTCCTAAGCTGCATATGAATTTTGCCACCATGTTCAACAGTATGCACACACTACACCAAAAACCTTAACAGACAACACTTTTTGCACAACGAAAAAAAAAGCGTTGTGTGATGAAGAAAAGTGAATCACACAACATGTTTACTAAACTTCCGTTGTATAAGGTGGTAAAAATTCTGAAATTTTTTTTTTTAGGGCGAAATACTGTTTAGTACCCTGTGGTATAGGCCTAACATCAATTCAGTCACTCGACTTTTAATTTCATCAAAAACACCCCCGCAATATCATCTTCTCATCCAATAGGTCATTCCGTCAGAATTCCATCAATTTCAGACGTTAAGTGGGGGCCACATGGAAGTCAAATTCCCCAAATGACCCTAACTCTTTAATTAATTCCCTCCCAGTTTATTCCTATCCACTAACTTCAACTCTCTCTCTGTCTTTCTGTCTCTCTCTGTCTCTCTCTCTCTCTCCTCTGTAAGCTCCGAGTTCCTTGGGACCCAATTGTGTCCAATGGAATCAAAGCTGCAAGCATTCAAAATTCACAACCATTGCACATATTAAGTTCGCAAATTTATGTCAAAACTAAGATAATCCACAACACATGAATCCAAAACAGTGTTAAAATTCAGGAAGAGATTTGAAAGTGATAAAAGGGACTATGGAGATATTACCATCAGGTCCAGCAGTGGGACAGTAGAGCATGAACTCATTGAGATCAGAGCCGAGAATCGGAAGGCGACCTTTAGGAGCATAGGATTTCAAGGCGGTATCGATGACCGCGGCGACAAGCATCTCCTCGTTGATGACAAATCGGATCTGGCCGGCACTGCCCAGCACAGTAATGATGATCAAGAACCCTGTTGCCCTTGGGACTCTTCTTCTGCTTGTAGAGCAACATCTTTGAATCAAATCAATAACAACAAAAAATTCTAATCCGAATTTACAAATTGCAATTCCCTCGTTGTTATTTGATCAAACAAAAAACTACTCGAAAATGAATCAATCGAAATAGAAATATGGAGGAAAAAGATGAAGGGAATTGAAGGTGAATGAATGATTCAGTGGTCGATGTCGAGGCAGCGATAGTACCAGCCTTCTTTGCAGGAGCCGAAGGAGAAAGTAGAGGCAGCAGAAATAGACCAAGCTAAGTCACCATCTTGCTATCGTCGATGAGGATGGGGTTGTGAGAGAGAGTGAAGTAAAGCTCCTTTTTGAATTTGGCGTGGATTGTGGATTCAGAGTGGGATAGGATCTCACTGGTCTCATGTGGAAGGAACTTGACCCAAATGGCGTCGGAGTCCGCCACCAATTTGAAATTCTTCCAAATCAACGATAATCTGCACACGTCTCGAGGAGTCATCAGTGAGATCACGCTGGCTATGCAGCCTTCCGGCAATGCCTGCAAGTCCATCATCACCGCTGTATTCTCCATTTTTGTTTTTTTGGTCAATTTTGTTTTAATTAGTGGATAGGAACTCAGAGCTTACAGAGGAGAGGGAGAGAGTGAGAGTTGAAGTTAGTGGATAGGAATAAATTGGGAGGGAATTAATTAAAGAGTCAGGGTCATTTTGGGAATTTGACTTCCATGTGGGCCCCACTTAATGTCTGAAATTGACGAAATCCTGACGGAATGACCTAATGGATGAGAAGATGATATTGCAGGGGTGTTTTTGATGAAATTGAAAGTCGAGGGACTGAATTGATGTTAGGCCTATACCACAGGGTAGTAAACAGTATTTAGCCCTTTTTTTAGAAGGTCATTGCACAACGGTTACAAGAATAATCCGTTGTGTGAATCATAAAAAAAAATAGCGGCATATTTCCCTCCTAGATTGACTCAAATTCGGCTCCAAATTGGTACTACATAGTACAACAGTATAGTTATATATGTTGTATGAGAGTAGCATGCAAAACATTCATACACCGGTTTTTTACTTTCTGTTGTGTGATAAAGTGGGAAATATTTGCATGTCCTTTTATTTGGCCCAAAATGGCACTCAAACCCCCCAAAAATCTCCAAGTTTTGATTGAAATATAGCACCAGATTGATGATCCCACAACCAAATGAGTTGTTTCCGTTGTGTAAATGAGCATTGCCTAGCATGTTATTTTGGTTGCATATTATAGCGGGAACTTTTCCCTCTTCGGAACCTTAGTTGAGGTTTAATTTGTTCACAATCAGATAACAAAACTTCGTCTTTATGTTGTATAATTCATAAAGCAAAAATTAAAAGCCCGCCTTGGACAACTTAATTTGGTAGCTAGGTTTATTGGACTTGCTGTCTCCCTGTCAACACTTTGTCAAAACAGCCGTTTCCTCTCGTCGAGCAGCCCTCTTCTCATCTTCATCAAAAACCATCACTCTCTCATCAAAACACCATGGGTCTGTCATGAAAACACCATCTGTCATCAAAACACATCTCGATTAGGTCTATCTCGCAGAAGCCATGCCAACCCATTCCGTCTCTCATCTCCCCTCACCTGCAAACCAAAAAGGAAGAAGCTCGGAGTTTTGATTCTAAGTAAAATCACCACGAAGGTAATTCCCACCTCAACCAAAACGGTGCGGCTTTAAGTTTAATTAACATGCAGAAGCATTGACCGTTTTGTTCTTGTGCAACAGACTTGAAACCACTGAGCAGATCTCTCTCTCTTTCTCTTTTATCTCCGTCACTCGCTGTTAATGGTGCTTCTGCCACGAACCCGTCTGTAGTGAGCAATTTGACGGCGGACCCTACCAGACTTAACCTCCACCGTGATCTGTCGAAGCTTGTGGGTTCAGGTAAGATTCCAATTCCACGAATTCTCCTTTTCTAGTTTTGGTCTGTTCGCCCCATTCTACCATGTTTGGATTTCCTGATTTTTATTTTAGGGTTTTTTTCGTGTGGATTATTTCAAGGGAAAAGACTGTTGCTTTAGGAAATTGGATAACTGATTTGTCAAAATGGAGATAAGGTTTTTGACATTAGAAAATTGCTCAAGTAATGTCGTAACAAATAGCAGTTCTGTTTGATTAGAGTCTAGGGAAGAAAATAGTATTTGATTGGTTTAGACTTACAATTTATAATATCTAAATTGGTGGTGACTTGATGGTGTTAGTGTTAGGAATATGATTTGATCTTTTCATGATATTGTTAGACCCCAGAAATTGAATTTAATTAGTTTAGGCTTACCAGATTCAGTGTTCTTTTTGCCTTTGCCTTGATTGAAGATGTATATTCTGTGCAGTAAATTGATTGTAAATTCATGGAAAATAGAGGGTTCGGTTACAATATTGAAACTTTGGAGTATCATGGTGACTTTCAGTTTCCATTGGCTTGTATTGCTTGAATGTTGAATGTCAATCTTATATTCCAAGCTAAAATGTGGTGATTTTTCTTCAATTAGTATTCCATAAGTCAAGTATAGCATTTCAAAAGAGGCCTAATAGAAGAATAGTCACAATCATATTGATGGTAATGTGGCTGCCCATTTTGATCAATGTGATGATATGCAAGAACTAATAGAAGAATGTATCCAACAAGATC
>BDJD01005023.1:14936-26608 GCA_002564525.1 Rosa multiflora | reverse complement strand
AACAGAGGAAGAGATTTAGAAGAAGGACAAAAATGTAGCAAGGTTAATCTTGCTGGACTTGTCAATCAAATTTTTGTTCCCAAACGCAGGGGGAACAATTTCATAGGACTGCGTCAGAGCATACGAAAATTTGGGTCAGATTGGATCTTATGTGTGATGCCCCGGAAATTCGTATTTATTATCCGAGGATTTTCCAGAATCTAAATTATGGTTATTGGACGGTTTCGTGGCTCGTGGATGGAGCGGAAGTGTTTCGGGCGAATAATTAATTGAAGAATATGGTTTTAGGGGGGGTTGCCAAAGGTTGACTTTTTATATGTTGGGATTCTCTGAAAACTTCCTTCACGAAAGTTGTAGAGCGCATCGATACGAGTTCGTGGACATGTGGAACGCAAAAATCGGAGTTCGTATGAAGAAGTTATAACCATTGGAAGAAGTTTCCATTTTGGTATAAATATGGAATTTCCGAAAATAATTTCAAAAATCCCATTTTCCTTTTTCGGAAACCCTTTTCTCTCCGTTCTCTCTCCTCAGCCTCCGCGTGACCCGACCCAAACCCGGTGACCCGACCTGACTTTTCCGGCCGTTCCCGACGTCCGCCGGTGACGAAACCAACGCAGACGTGATCGCCACCATCTCGTCGTCCTCCCTCTGGTGCTTGACGGCGACGGAGACCATCGGAAAGTAGAGATCGGAGGAGCTACAGTTGACGTAGTCAGATCCTATCGGATTTTCTCAGTTTCCGGCGACTCCTCGATCGATCGTTCTCAGTTTCGGAATCTCCTCCTCCTTCTGATCATCCTCATAACCGCCTTGTAGGACGATTTTGCATGTGGAGTGGAAGATCTAGGTTTGAAAATCTGCGGTGCACAGCGAATCTGGGGCTCGATCAGACGGTTGCGATTGGCCGATCTTGCAAGCTTGATCTAGGACGATCTAGGCCGAACCAGACTTAGCTCTAGGTATGAAAGTTGCTCTACTCTTCATGATGAACATTTCTAGATGGCTTGATTGTTGTGTTTTTGAGTTTTGGCCGGTGGTGGTTGTGGTGGTTGCACCGCCGACTGTGGCGGCGTTTTGGCGGCCTTCCTGCCATGTACGGGATAGTTTCTGCTATTATATATCTGTTACTCGTCGATACGAGCGTTTTGATATATAATACATAAATTTTGGGGATCAAATGAATATATCTTTTACGGTTTCGGACCGTTCGATGATTCGATCCGTGAGGATTTGAGCATCCGATCGACTTGTGATTTTGACATATCGATCGTATAAGTATTCCGGAGACATTGGGTGGTCTCGGATGTGGTTTCGCCTCATTTGGTGTCACCTTGGGAATTTTGGTTCGATTTAGGGTTTTGAACGTTATTCTTTGTGATTCGTTGACTGAATCAGAGCTGTAATTCTTTAGGTACGTGACCAGGTATTCTTTGGATAGCTATTTTGGGTGGTTTGGCTGCCTTGTTCTGTAATAAAGACGCAGCAGGAGTTTCGAGGTGAGTAATCTCACAAGGTTCAGTTATGAACGGATTTAAATTGGTTGATTTTGATTAGCTTTCGAAATGAACTATATATGGTATTAGTAGCATTTCTGAGTAGATGACTATGTGTGTACATATATATATATTATGGGATGTATATATATACATATGTATTCATGTATTAGTAGGCATTCCTGTGCGGATGTCTACATATGGATATATATTTACGTGAAATATATATGTTTTGGTGGTTTGTGGATTTATGAAAACAATATGCATGAAATGATGCTTTTTATTGTTTTGGGGTGTGGCTTTTGGAAAACAAATGATTTGTGGAAATGATTGATTTCGATTTGTTTTGAAAAGCGTTGAGATTTGTGTATGAAAACAATAGGCATGAATTGATGCTTTTTATTGTCTTGTGGTATGGTTTTTTCGGAAAACAATGATTATGGAAATGTTGATTTCGATTGTTTTCAAAAGTGTTGCGATTTGTGTAACATTTTGGGTCCAGTGCGACTCCTTTAATGTTTTGCTCCAAGGGACAGTGCGGCCCGAGGACTGAAGGTCTATGACCTTGGGCAGAATATCAGGTAATCACGTCTTTGGCCGGACGAGTGGTTACGTTTTCAGTTAAAGCTCTAGTCTGTCTGCCATATAGGTAATTCATGGGATAACGGGAATTGGTTATTGGACACCATTCCAACTGTGTAGGGGTTATTTCTGTAGGTCAGGTTGATCGTGGCTGATACTGAGGTAGCGTCCTTGCAGCTTAACGGTAGTAAGTCAATTTTGTGACCTTACCGTTATAGAGACCTCCGTTTGTAGTGAGCTCTGAGGAGTATTTACGTTTTATTTTGTTGTTGACAATTTAATTCGTAAACTCATGTGTTGTGTGACTCTGTGGGGCGAGTCAATATTGAATTTGTGGGTTCAGGGCATCAATATGTACTTGGGTTAAAAGGGAGTAAGTTTCTAAGTATTTTGTATTGATGGCTGAACATTTCACGCATATATAATTATGGGGTTATATATCGATTTATTGTGTATAAAATCAGCGGCGTGACACAGTGGCCGGACAAGAGGGAGATCAAAGTGAAGATGATAATACCAAAGAGAAAAGGAGATGGGCGGATGAGGAAGATGTTCAATTGTGCAAGTTTTGGAAAGTTGTAAGCTAAAATCCGGCTGTGGGCACAAATCAAAAAAAAAAAAAAAAAAACGACTTATGTAGGCACGTGAAGCGACACTTTGACTCAAATTGGCCCAAGAGCCGATCAGCTTCCTCTTTGCAGGGAAGGTGGAAAATTTTGAAGGTTGAACTCTTTGAGTGGCATTGTGCATTAAGGCAAGCGAAAAATTGGTGCAAGAGCGGTTCGAATGCGGTTGATGAGGTATGTATTTGTTGATAAAAATCAATGAACAGTAAAAATAAACAGTTAAAACACTCAATGACCAGTGAAAATTTACAGTTAAAAATAGATGAACAGTGAAAATGAATAGTCTTAACTGGTCAAGAAAAAAATGAGTGTCATATCCAGTGGCAGTGAACAGTTACTTGACTGGTCGATTTCTTGACTATGGGTGGACTTGCTCTAAAGACTCATTTTTTGTTAACCGACTTATTTTAATATACAATAGAGAGTGATAGACAAATCCTAAAGTTAATGTAGTTCAACCAACTTTAGTCACCTGAGTTGAGAAATACATAGGTTCAATAGTGTAAATCATTCGTTTGACTTGGGTATAGGGAAAAAAGATTAATCGAACCGTCCAGTACTTGATTCTCTTTGAAGTTTCCCCCCGAATAACTAGAGCTCATGAATGAGTTTCATTGAGTAAAGTAATGTCCTCCACCTATTCTCATATTTTAAATAGGCAGGACGACGTGGTTGCTTTGTTGAGCCACGCTATGGAATCGAGAGCTCAAAGTGGGCAATTTTTGGTAAGCATGACTTGTGATGTGGGATGAACCGGAAGCCAGATTATGGTGCCGAATTACGCGCTAACCTAAAACCCACAAAGAGTGTTGGTTAGCTAAGCAGCAGGATAGTGGTCATGGAAGTCGAAATCCACTCGTCGAATTCCCTTTGATCAATGCCACCCCAATGTTCTAAAAATCCAAACAATTTCCATTGTCTTTCTTATGTTTTAGGTGTTCTCCTAAGCTTTCTAGGAAGAAATCGTGCTACTATAACCTGCTTGTTAGTGAAATAGCCAACATTTCCTAAAAGGATATTATGAGAATTGTGTCTTATAACAAAAGTATCACAAAGATTACTAGAAGTATGATGATAATAATTATAATTAATTTTTACATTTTCTCTTCACTAATTAGTCCATTAGCGGATTTCAACGTCTCTCTGCTGTTGGCGTTAATGTAGAAAAATTCATTATAATTAACTTTCTATATAGTATATTTTTTGGTGAACAAAAAACGTAAAAATTAAATATTTTGTCAATTAAAATACAAAAAAGTAGGACCACTGTATAATTTATGCAAGCTCATTAATAATTGAACTCATACAACTCTTGTCCAAAGTTATCCATCCACATCTAGAAATAGCAGGCGCACTCAATTGCTCGTAAATTACCTAATTGAGCAATAGGGAACAATATTTAGGTACAAAGCAAATCTCTAGCTTTAGTTTTCTTAATTTCTTCCTTTCTGTTTTGGTCCATCAGAAGCTTATTAGTTTCAAGAAATGCATAACAGAAGCGAAAGAAGCCTTAGAACTTGGGAGGTAATTATTTCCCTCCATTCCATAAAACCCTTCATCCCCAGATTTCTGTATTTTCACTACTCACTGATTTTTTATTTTATTTTTAAATGTCTGCAAATTATTCTTGTCGAACCAAATTATTAACTCAACCAAATCAGAGGCAGAAAAAGTATGTTCCTCTTTATACTGTTTTTTAAAACTGATGCACTGCTGTAAGTGGGTTTGTGTGTCTTGCTCTCTACTTTATATTATCCATTCTCTCACGTTGCAGTGTTGCACAGAGAGGAAAAACTCCAAAACTTACAATAAATATCGTTCTAGATTTTTGATGTTTTTGTCTGAGGTATACTTTGGTGACTATTTAAGTATTTATACACCATTCATGACCATATCTGCAATAAAAGCTTCAGCTTATCTCATACAAAGATAACACCTATCTACACAGAGACCAGATGTTGATCTTGAATCTTTTGCTTTGGATTATTTTATCTTGAACTGATCTTCTAAGTGGACATAAGATATGGTTTTACCTGTTTTTAATTTGAACTATAGACGATAATTTAATTTAACATACATTGTAGGTTCATTCTCAGAGTATCGGCTTGTTTATAGTAAAGTTTCAAAAATATTCAAAATAACTGAAATACCTCTCGAGATTTCAGTAATTCACTCTAAAACCCTGGTTTGCAGAAAAATCCGGGTTTGAAACTTCCAACCTCTAACTCTTTGATTCTCTGTTAGCCTGATGAAGCTACAGCTACCCAACAAGAAATGGTGCTTGAGGCACTGAAGCCACTCCTTTGGCTCGTCATATTATTCTAGCTTTCTAGGTCTAAGGACAATCCATCATTATCAAGCTAGCAATATATACAGTACCCACTATGTCCATGATCACTGAGAAAATTACACATTTTACCCTCCAACATTTAGGCCCCCTACCCACCAAACACACATACTGACATACAAACACAGCCATCAACGTACTTAATTTTGTGGACTACACTAGTTTTTAACCTCATCTCCCATTCTCATTGTTTTTGCCAGCTTCTACTTGGATTTGAGTTAGCTTCAAGGGTTCAAGCTTTAATCTTCTTTCTTTTTGGTCAAGACCCTTCGTAGATAGCTATAGCTAAGCTTGCAGTGTCCCTTTTCCTTTTCGGGGGCCTCCTCCTCCTTTCCCAAACTCTCAGCAGTGTCCAAGTGCAATTATTACCAAAAGCAAAATCTGTGAACTTTAGGAGACAGCAGCAGGAGTAGAGTCGAAGAGTTTGACTTGAAGAGGCACAAAAGCACTGGGAAGAGATGATCAACAAACTCAAACATGACCCCATTGCTTTGTAGCTGTTGTCAAATATCGTGAGCGCCCCCATTAAAGTGTATCTGCGAGACTGCGACGATAACTGAATGAGAATTAATTTTTTTTTTAACCGCGTCTGTTTTGAGATAATTTATTAAACACATTGTTTATATATTTAGCATAAGTTCAATATTCAAATTTTTGCCCGATCTCTAACCAACCATGAGTCATGCTTCAAATATTATGAGTGTTTATTGTTTAACGTCATATATGCTATAACAATAGCTGAATGAGATTTAACTTTTGTAGCCGCACGTATCGTATTGTTTGAGGTAATTCTTTGAACGTCTTATTTTCATATTTGACGGAAGGTCCATATTCAAATTCTCAAATACTATTGACTACTAATCAACCATGACGCATTGCTTCAAATATTAAGAGCGTTTAGTCATAAATAGCATACTAAGATTTTAACTTATCATATTATGTACTATTTTAAATAATTCATTGAACACTTTTTCTACACATTTAACAAAAAATATTCATTTTGTTTTAATGAAAGAGAGTTTTCTTCATGAAAACGAAAGAGAACTGTGAAAAGAAAGAAATGGGGTAAAGAAACAGAGATTGAAGTAATAAAATAGTTGTGCTAAATTTTAGATTCCAATCTTGTTGATGAGAGTTTGTTGGGGTGATCTTTATCAAAGTAATGATGATGATCATACATAATATAGATACATAGTATCTCTCGAAATCCAAAGGGCACGTGAAAAACCACGGAGCTATGAAAAAAGTCACCAATTAATTGAACATCTTACACAATCATCGCCTTTTGTGAGGCTTTGATCTCAATCAATCCAAGACAACTCATTCTGTTAAATTCCCCACTGGGTTTCTAGCCTACTAGGATAATCAATTTTGTAATAAATAAATTAACTAATACACCTTGAACATTCCTAAATAATATATAATTATGTTTAACGATATTTAATTTAATCTGTCACACTACATACTCGCATATGTCTGTTCTTAAAATGCATCTGAAATGATTTGATTTAATTATATATATTTTTCATGTTGATATTGTGATTGTGTTTCAAAAGTATGATAGTAAACTACAAATCATTCAGCTCTAAAATAAACATAATTTTTATAATAAACACGAGATAAGCACTGAAAAGTTCAGAAGATCGAAGAGCAAATCACCCTATAGGGGTTTAAAATCTTTTAACTAATGGAGTGAAGGTATACACATTCCATTCACTCTCAAACATGCATATTCAATTATTCCGATAGTTGAAAAAACAAAGTTGCTAGACAAAAACGATGCAGTAGTTGCATAGGTTCTAGCACCATATGTATAATCGATACCCATCCACTTTCAAGTAGTCTTTAGCCTGCCATTTTCAAACATGTAGCAAAATAGGGACAATAAGCACCCACTCCAACCAAGGCATTGTAGAACAAAACAAAGAAGACGTCCTGTAAAAATGTCAAAGTCTTGAAAAAGCCCTTCCTTTGATCATGACGACATGACCATAACAAAGAGTTAGAAAGTGGTCTGGTGGTTTCTCCATTTGACTCCACTTGAAAATTCACTAGTAACTAACTGTGACTCACTACTGTATAATATATTCAGTGAGGTCATTCGGTTTATATTACCCTATTTACATTTAAGCTTTGGAGGGTTATCACTAATCATGTTAATTAGATGGTTTAGGACTTGTGGGTTTAATGATTGGAAGTTTTTCCTACCTACTGCCATCAGATCTTTCCGGGTCGTATTGATTAGCTATATTTTGACAAAGTAGATAAACATCTTTGTTACGTCAATATTAGTTTATTTTAAAAAAAATCCAACAACAAGGAATTGTAATACGGGGGATAAGAAGCACCGAGAAAACAGGAGAGAAAACTAGGGTTTGGCAAGAGTGAATTTTCAAGTGGAGTCAAATGGAGAAACCACCAGACCACTTTCTAACTCTTTGTTATGGTCATGTTGTCATGATCGAAGGAAGGGCTTTTTCAAGACTTTGACATTTTTACAGGACGTCTTGTTTGTTCTGTTCTATAATGCCTTGGTTGGAGTGGGTACTTATTGTCCCTATTTTGCTATATGTTTGAAAATGGCAGGCTAAAGACTTGAAAGTGGATGGGCGGATATAGATTATACATATATTGCTAGAATATATGCAACTGCTGCAATCTTTTTGTCCAGCACTTTGTTTTTTCAACTATTGGAATAATTGAATTTGCATGTTTGAGGGTGATGGAATGTGTATACCTTCACTCCATTAGTTAAAAGATTTTAAACCCCCCTCTAAGGTGATTTGCTCGTCGATCTTCTGAACTTTTCAGTGCTTATTTCGTGTTTATTGGTGTCACTCTTTCCCACATATTCATGTCAATCAGTTTTCTTTCTGTCTTAGTATTGTGGATTTGTTGATTGGAGCAGAGTATAAACTGATTTACAATAGTTGTGGGACTCATTAACTTTAAACGCATACTAAACTGGGTCACACAAATAAAATAATGGGAAACCGTAGAGATATAGAAAAAGAAGTCTGTTTAAATTGGTTTCTTTATTAACATATGCTTTGGCCACTTCTTTAGTCAATTAAATCAGTAAATTGTTTGGCAACTATATATCAAAACTGATTTTCACTTCTGCAGTTTATGTTTTTTGTTTGTTAATGCAGTTTCTGTTGTGAGTTATATTTGTGCATCAGAGTGAGGTAGCATTTGAGAGGAAGAAGTAGTCAGAAATTTCTAGTTACCTGGAGACGACAAATTGACAACAGGAGAGGTTCATATTTAGGTATCTTGCAGGTCCTTTCTTCACAATAGTCGTTGCTATTTTTCCTCTATTATCGTTGATGTCTTCGTGAGTGCAGACTTGCCTATACTTCTAAGCACCAGAAATAGTCCCTCCATTCCCCAAACAAACCACTCTGGCCAAATATGCCAACAACACCATCACAACTCTCAAAGCCTCAAATCCTTCATTGTTGCCCACCAAAATTAGAAAACAAAACAACCAAATACACCTCCATTTGCCTTTGTGTTAACAAACAGTGCAGGTCCAAGGAGACAAAAAAAAAAAAAAACATGTTCACAGAGATGAAGGAGGAGAAGGGATTTTGGCAAGGGAAGGGGCTCACCTGTGTTTTCGGCCTTCTTTCGATGCCTATATTGCGGTGCGTCCTGCGTATGGGTGGCTGAAGCAAGGTCCAAGCTAGAGGGTACACTGCACTTGTTTTTTATGCCTGTATCGCGGTGCGTCCTGCATATGGGTGCAAAAACGAGTGTCAAATGAAGGCTTGGGGCTGCCAATTCACACCAACTACGAGTCTGCAAAGTTCTTGGGCTCACAAAGTGAAGAAACTGCTCCGGAGGAATCTTTGTGCAGCACCAAAGCCAAGATGTTACGCTGCCTGCATCAAAGTCATCATCAGAAAAGTGTCCCCGAAGGCAAAATAGCTATCTTTGGCAGAAGGCTATTCGACTTAGCTCACCCTTGATCATAAAGTTTGCGGCGTGTTCAGTTGGCTCACCCTCGAATCACTAGACTGCAGCCACAAAATGGAATGGAGATGGGAGTCGTCTGATTCCGGTTACCTGGCACAAGAAAATAGCAGAGATGTTTGAGGGGTGGACCAGCTTCTATGAAGGATGGAACATGCCTATTCACTCCTAAAAAAAAAGGTGGCCAAGCTGCAACATTTGATCAAGTTAAAACTTACCTCTGTAAAGCAATGGTTCGAATACCACCTGTAATGTTTTCCTTCAAAATGATGTGTGCAAGATGGAAAAGCAATCTCATGATCAGCAAGAAAGGAAAAATTGAAGTCTTCGCTTTTGGTTTCATGGTCACGGCTACACCAAAAGAATGGAAGCTTAATTCCACCTATTGGCAGCAGAACAGAAGCTTCAGAATATGTATAGTTGAGGCAGCCAGGATACAAGTCTCTTTCAGGACAAGTCAAAAATAAAAGATCAAGAAGCATGAGGCAAGTACATTTAATTCAAGAAGCAGAAAATACATTTCAAGTAGCCATGAAACTTGGCGGTGGAGGAATGTCTAAAACATTCAAATAGTTACAAATGGCTTCACACATATGTTTGTCAAAGTCAAAGCTTTTAAAATATGTAATTGAACACATTTGCTGCAGCTAAAGATGGGGCTACTGTAACTTTGTCTGGGAACTAAAGGCAAAGAGATTTAGGATATACATATCCAAGCCATCATTGTCAAAGTTGCTGCGAAATTGCTTTGAACGTGAGAGGCCATGGAGAATCATAATTTAATTATGCCTTGTTCTTCTCTCTCCTTTTGACCATAAAAAAAAGAGGAATAACGATGCAAGAAGAAAAAATAGTGATTAACTAGCAGCCATGCCATAGCCCATAATGATAAAGTTCTTTCCTTTGCATGACGGTGGAAAACTGACCAGTACACATGGAAGCAAAGTCTGAAAGCATGATTTTCAAAATATAGTGTGTTGTCATCAAATCATGAGTCGGTGATTCATTTAATTAAAGTGTGAATTGGAGTATGGTTAAATGCCTCACTGATTCTGGGTTCAACACTATTAAGGAAAGAGATTGTGTGTGATTAGAATTTCCATGTTATTAGGAAACTGATGTAATTAGCTGATTGATTTGGTTGATTTGTTTTACTAAAGATAGCCCTATAATTGTGGATCGTGCTATCATCCACCCTGTACATAAGTTGTACCAAAGCATATTAATATGATTAAGAAAAGATCTTCATAATTCTGTTTTCTCTTGATGGTATCAGAGCATCGACTCTGAGACGCAAGACGAAGCAAGAAATCACAAACACACATCTCAAACTCATACCCCATGGGAGGAGACGAAGTTCTGAAACCGGAAGACGAAAACAAGGGTTCTGCTTCATAGAAGGTTTCTGAACCATGGGAGAAATCAAATCATCCTCTTTACCTCCACCATTCGGATCAACCCGGAGCTGTCCTTGTGTCGCAGCTATTGGTGGAAGACAACTACACAAATTGGGTCCAGTCCATGAGTATGGCACTCACAATCAAAAACAAGAAAGGCCTTGTTGATGGCACTCTCAAGAGGCCGACACACAACCCTGAAGAACAACAGCAATGGGATCGATGTGACACACTTGTTAAGACTTGGCTACTGGGAGCTATGTCGAAGGAGATATCAGGAAGTGTGATTCATTGTAAAAATGCAAGAGGTATGTGGCTTGAACTACAGGAAAGGTTTTCTCATACTAATACGGTTCAATTATTTCACATAGAAAATGCTATACATGATTGTGAACAAGGCACTACCTCAGTCACCTCGTTCTTCACCAAGCTGAAATGGTTGTGGGATGAGAAAGACTCACTTTGTAGCTTTCCTGCCTGCACTTGTGATACTGCCACCGAAGTGAAGAGTTACATGGAAACACAGAAAACAATGAAATTCCTTATGGGTCTTCGCTACTGTCCGCAGCAACATAATCGGTCTGGATCCGCTTCCCACTGTGAACAAGGCCTATGCTATGGCCCTGAGGCATGAAAAACAAGCAAAGGCTTCCAATAGCAAAGCAATTGCACCAGCTGAGGCGTCTGCATTCTCTGTTAAGAAATTTGGCCGAGCTCCTAATCATGCTGATAGTGATGTGAAATGCGAGAAGTGTGGTATGACAAACCATAACACTAAAAATTGCAGGGCACATCTAAAGTGTACCTATTGCGGTGGGAAAGGCCACACTTATGAATACTGTGGAAGAAGGAAGAACTCCATGGAGGGCAGTCAAGGGCGTGCAAGAGTTAATCATGCAGCCTCATCAAATGAAGAAATCAACAATTTCCCATTATCACAAAATGAGTGCCAACAGATGCTGGGTCTACTAAACAAAATCAAGACTACAACAGGAGCTCCAAGTAACAACAATCAATTGCTGGAAATGTTGAATACAAGCAAGCAGACCTCAGCCAATTTAGTTGGTAATCTTCCTAACTATGAAGAGCTGTCAGGTAAAGTGTTTGCACTCTCAAGATGTGGTAAAGAAACAACATGGATCTTAGACAGTGGTGCTAGTGATCATATAGTCTGTGATTCTGCTTCCCTTACATCTTCCAAACTCGTGTATAATCGTTTTGTGAAATTGCCTGATGGAACTTCATT
>BDJD01005022.1:36634-47220 GCA_002564525.1 Rosa multiflora | reverse complement strand
TTTTAGGTAATTTGGGTTGTGTATTTAGTAAAATGTTAGAATGAGAAATTAAATGGTAGGTGTATTGAGTAAGGAGTGTGTATTAAGTAATTAGGGGTGTGTATTTAAAACTTCTCCTATTTTTTTATGGGACAATAATATGAGATATCGTCTAAGTAACTTTAGCTACTCTCTAATCCAATTTTGTATATAAAGGACAGATTGGGAAACTGACAACTAAAAGACTTATCATATCTATTTATCTACTTACTCTGTCTATCTATCCATCTATCTATATTATGGAGTCAAACTCAAAGTTTTGGTATCAATAGTTTCACCAAAATATGGGTTGCCTATCTTGTCATTCAGAACCAAAAACAAAAGCTTATAAGTTATAATTGAATCATCTAAAAAAGTTATTATTTTTTTGGATTAAATTATGTTTAGTCCATGTATTATGACCATTTTTTCGTTTCAGTCCCTAACATTCTCAATTAATCTGAAAAGTCCCTAACGTCAAAATTTCCGTTTGATTGGTCCCTCCCGTGTCAAATTAGGAGTTGGTCTTAGGTGAAATGTCTAATATACCCCTCTGTTATTTCTTTTTCCTTTTTAATTTATTTTTCTCCTTTTTTTTTCTTTTTCCTTTTTAATTTCTTTTTTTTTCCTTTTTTCTTTTTCCTTTTTAATTTCTTTTTTTTCCTTTGTTTCTTTTTTCATTTTTTCCTTTTTAATTTCTTTTTTGCTTTTTCTTCTTTTTTTCTTGTTCCTTTTTAATTTCTTTTTTTCCTTTTTTTTCTTTTCGTTTTGCCTACTTTCTTTTTCCTCAACCCACCAATCCCAACTGAAATTGCTTTCGTTTTGCTGGAACTTTTAATAATATGGCAATTTCAGTATATCAATCAATAATCGTTGTTCTCCTCCGCCACCGGCACACCAGATCAACCTTCTCCTCTGCTACCGGCCTGTGACGAGCAGTGGAGAGCCTGGGTCGAGCTCGAGCGCCGAATCTCGCCGAAGATGATTGAATAGCGGTGGGCAGCAGTGGATAGTCGAGGCGAAAGCCGGAGATAACTGATATGTTTCGCCAGAGATAATCAAGTCCAATCCCAACCTTCTGACCCTGCGTTCTATTCTCATCATGGACCCGAATCAGCAACATCATCTGTCCGACTCTGACGAGGAGGGAGGGGGAGAGAGAGAGAGAGAGAGAGAGAGAAAAACCGATCAGAGGGGGGAGAGAGATGACAGAGTGGCATGATGCAATTTCTTAATTAAGTTATAGGTAAAGTTGTTATTTCTCTTTAAATTGGGTTAGTGAGAATAAAAATCTGTTGCTGAGGTGGGATAGTTTTGGACAATTTTGGTGCTTTGGGTCAATAACCCTTTTGATATTTCTTTTTCTTTATTTCTTGGGCTTTTTCTTGAATAATTTTTTCTTTACTAAAAAATAAAAATAAAAATTGAATAAATACTAAAGTGCTTTAAAATGTTTAACACGAATTATTACAGCTTAATATGACTGTAATGTTTTTTGAGAAAGTATCCATCGGTCATTAAATGAAACAGATAAACATTATTGACTTTTTAATCCCACTTGCCCTAAGCATCTAGGATTTGCAAAAATAAATTAATAAACTAAATGAAAACCGGTTTGCTCTTCCCTCTGTTCCCATAAATATAGTTGAAGCACTGCGCCTCTGAGACTCATAATCCTGTCTCTGCTTTCATCTTTCTCTGTTCGTTTAGGCCTTCCATTCCTTCATAGCTCTCTGGCTTTGGGTTTCATTCCCTCATCGCTCTCTGGGTTTCATTCTTTCTCCTCGATCCCAACTCAAGTGTTGAACTTTTGTTCCAAGTCTCTCCAACAAATGGCTTCTTCTTCTTCCTCTTCTGGATCAACTGGGTTGATGTGCCTGGAGGAGCTAGAGTGGGGTGTTGTAAAGACCTTCAAGCCTACAAATGCACAATTAGTGGGGTATTATCTATATAATCAGATCATGATGGTTCATGGTGGGAATGGGAAGCAGACTTTTCTTGAGTTGGATATGTATGGAAAAACTGGGATGGTGCCGTGGGTTATTTGGGATTCCTATGAGGAAATTAAAATTCCCACCATGAATACTTGTATTTCTTTTCAAGGGTCAAGAAGATGAGTAAAAAGGGTGAAGGAAAACGCTTGTCTCACACGGTAGGGTGTGGGGGAACATGGAGAGAAACTAAACCTGCAAAGCTGGTTTATGTTGATTGTTTTCAAGAGCCTTTTGGGAAAATGAGGAAGCTCCGGTGCGAAAACAAAGACAAATCCTTTGAGCACTGATACGCTCAAAGTGAGTGCCAATTTAAACCCTACATCAGATTGTAGTTAGAGTACGTATGGTATCATTCTAAGCCGGGGTTTAGGGTATACTTTCTGTCAAAAACGTTAAACAAATTAGTATTATTCACAAAGTATATATATTTACAAAATTATAAGATAGGGGGATTTATAAGAGTTTATATTCTAATTTCACTACTAAATATGATACAAGTGATCAATCAACCATGAATCAAGGAAAAGATGGACGGATAAGATGTAGAGATGAAGTTAACAATCATTAACACGAAAATAGGCAATCTAACCATAAACCATGGATCAAAATATGTGAATGAAGAAATCAATCAAGAATAGAGATGAACACATACAAAGTTATTATTACTTTCCTTAATTAAATTAACTAGATGAACGCACCATAGTTAACTCTATTAAACATGCAATGCTATCATAGAACGCTACTCACTAACAAAACATATTTAATGCATAAAGATCAATGAAAGTTTGATTGATTTAAGCCAAGAACACAAGTTGGAACGCCATACAAGCATGCAAGACTCTTCATTGATTTACCTAAGGAATTATAGGTTTTCCACTTAGCAATTAAACTATGAACGACATAATAAATAGGTCCATTCATTAGACGTGTCATGCTCACTTATTCAAAGCAAGCCTATTAAACTATGAACGACATAATAAATAGGCAAAGTAACTGAAAACTTATTGACGCTCACTAAACAAATTAACAAGCATAGCTCCCTACACAAGTAGGGAATTAAAATAACTGACTAAATTATCCCTAAGGCCCAAAAGATAGCACCAGCCCAAAGGCCAAGCAGCAACCCGACCCAAATCCAATCCCCACATCCCTATGTAGAGCCGCCGAGATACCTATGACTGCAGCAGCCACCACAACAGAACAAGGGAAACACCTTTGCTACCTCGTCACCATTACCAGAGCCATTGACAGACTCGTGAGTGAAAGATCTGAATTCAAGCACACCGAACCACCAACAAACTCCTCGATGTTGACTTCAACCCGCCCCCGCCAAGTATAGATCTTTGGGATGGAGAAACCACCCCTGACCACAACGCCATCCCTTGAACTAATATCCACAACAACACTGGCCTCAAAGATGCTTCAAGACAAGAAACCCAGGCCATCAACCACTACCTTCAACCCTTAAGCCAGAACTCTCCATGTAGCTAAGAACAAGCTAACCATAGAACCACTACCCGTCTTGTAGTGGCATCACAGCGTTGTGCGACCAAGGCCTACACAAGTATTCGGCCACCACCGGACTAGAGTCATTGGACTAGCGTTAGATACGCTTAGGGTTCAGAGAAGAACGTTGTGGCTGTAGATTGCTCAAAATCTTGAAAGAGAACTGTCCACTGCTCTCTCCATCTCTCTAGGCAAGGTGATTGTTAAACTTTTTTGTGTGTTTGTTTGTTTGTTTGTTTTTTTTTAATGAAGGCAATAGCCAATATATTGATCAAAAGCCAGAATGGCCCTTACATACCCTTCTGTTGCCATCTAGACAGGCAAGAAGATGTGTTAGTACCCACAGTGGTATATAAAACTAGGTCACACATTTGACATTGAATACATCGTAGACATAGCTCCCCCTTTGGTACTTCGCGCGGAGGTGTTAGAAGAACTAAATAAAATAGAAGGATCCGACCCTCCCACCCTAGCTCTGAAACAGTGAATCTAGTCACCTAGAGACCTCAATTGGTGTACAACTAGAGACATTGAGACTTAAGTTGACAAGACCAAGACCCAATACTAAACTAGATAGGAAAAAATTCACTAGACTGCCCCAGAAAATGCCTACAGAAAAACTAATGTAATTAGACAAAACTAATTAACATAGGGATGGACCTAGGAAAAAAACCCTGGCCCAATATATTTCGTTCAAGGCAGATCCAAAAAGGAGCCCATGCAAAGCTCAACAGACCTGACAGGATCCAGGCCCAGCCTTCTCTCCAATCATGCTAGCCTGCGAAACCACTTCCAGCTTTGCTCCGCCGACCATGCCGCGCCTGCTCTGCCATGATCCAGCAGCCACAATTCAACCGCCACGACCCAACCACCGGGAAACAGTGCCGCCACACCCAGCATCACCACAACTCACCCTAGTCTAGCACCTGCGATCCACGCCGCCGCAAAAAGGTAACATTCCCGAAAGTCATCAATCCAGGAAGTAGCAAAACAAGTCCCAATCCCTCATAGCCACAGCACCATAGAGATTCCACGCCGAACCTGAAGCCAAAACCAACCTGCAAAAATCTCAAGCAATACCCTTCATAGAAGCTCCCTAAATGCTAGCCATTCATCCCCATCTGGCAGAAGACCGCACGGTGTCGGGGAGGCCCAAGGCCAGCCTAGATGCTTGGGTCGCCGCGGGACGAGAAGCATTCTCTCGGTCTAAATCAGCCACGCCGCTGACCTTAGGGTTTTCTCTCGTTCTCTCGACCTGTCAAATTGAACTTCATATACACATTGTGCTTTTGTTTGTTTTAAAACCACTCATATATATTGTATTTTTTTTTTTTAGGAAAAAAAAAATACTATTATTCACTAGAAAAGTAACTGCTATCTTTTGCAAACCTATTGTCCCGAATCGAAAATTTACTACCGGCGAACCAAACAAACTAAAATTTCAGCTATTACCCCAATTCAAAGCTACTGACACGTTTTCAAGCCAAACCCAGTGGCCAGATCCCCACCATCCAACCACCTTTTGACAGCGGACAGCTACATTTGTGTTCTTCTCGTCGACGCGAGTATTACATATATCCATGGATCATTCATTCCATCGACGATGACAATAGATTGAGCCTCAAAAACTTATAATTCTCTGATGAATTTTGACAATTTTCTTGCGACTCCGGCCATCTCTACCACTGATACAATTATAGTAGAAAAGAATACTTCAATTCAGGGTTAATTCGATGATTCTATTCATTCCACAATGAGGGTATATATACAAGTACAAAGGAGTAGTCTAACTCTAATAGGAAACAACATTTCCATAATTACAGGATATCCTAATTAAATACAGATTTACAGATATTCTACACTCCCCCTCAAGTTGGTGCATAGATGTCTATCATGCCCAACTTGTCAACTGAGTTGTCAAGTACCTTCCTAGACACTCCTATAGTAAGAACATCAGCTAATTGCTCCTCTGAGTTTACAAATGAAAAGAGAATAACATTTCTGTCAAGATTTTCTTTAATAAAATGACGATCAACCTCCACATGCTTAGTTCTATCATGCTAAACTGGATTATGTGCAATCTCAATGGCAGCTGTATTATCACAATGCAAATCCATAGGCTTTTTAAGCTTGTAACCCAGGTCTTTCAAGACATTACGAATCCATAGCATTTCACAGACTCCGTGTGCCATACCTCGGAACTCAGCTTCTGCACTTGATCTGGCAACAACTTTTTTCTTTTTGCTATGCCAAGTGACAAGGTTCCCTCCAACAAAAGTGAAGTACCCAGATGTAGAACGTCTGTCAGTTTTATCACCAGCCCAATCTACATATGTATACCCAACAACTTCTAATTCATCTTTTTTTTTCTGCAACAGTAACCTTTCACCTGGCGCCATCTTCAAGTACCTCAAAATACGAAAGACTGCATCCATATGCTCTTCACTAGGACAATGCATAAATTGATTAACAACACTCACAACATAAGCAATATCAGGTCTAGTATGTGAAAGATTAATCAACCTTCCTAGAAGATGTTTATACCTCCTTTTATCAGTTGGAACTTGATCAGGATAGATAACAAGTCCGTGATTCATCTCAATGGGTGTCTCGATGGGTTTGTAGTCCAGCATCCCCGTTTCAGCAAGTAAATCAAGAACATATTTCCTCTGTGAAAGTGAAATCCCCTTCTTAGACCTTGCAACTTCAATACCCAAAAAATACTTCAGTTGTCCCAGATCCTTCATTTCAAACTCCCTGGACAAATACTTTTGCAATTCATTTATCTCTTTCGGATCATCCCCTGTAACAATCATGTCATCAACATACACAATAAGAGTTGTAACCTTACCATTCTTGAGCTTGATGAACAAGGTATGGTCAGAATTGCTCTGTCTGTATCCAAAGGCTTTCATGGACTTTGAAAATCTTCCAAACCAAGCTCTTGGAGATTGCTTCAGGCCATACAAAGACTTCTTCAATTTACACACCTTGCCAATGTCACTTGGGTAATTCTTAACACCTGGGGGCACATCCATGTACACTTCTTCTTCCAAATTCCCATTAAGAAATGCATTCTTCACATCAAACTAGTGCAAGGGCCAATCTTTGTTTGCTGCAAGTGAGATTAGAATCTGGACATTATTAATCTTTGCCACAGGTGCAATAGTCTCCTCATAATCAATTGCATAATGTTGTGCATATCCTTTGGCAACCAACCTCGCCTTGTATCTATTAATAGTTCCATCTGCATTAAGCTTCACAGTAAATACCCAACGACATCCTATAGTCTTCTTTCCAACCGGCATACGTACTAGCTCCCATGTTGCATTCTTTTGAAGAGTTTCCAATTCTTCATTCATCGCCTTTGTCCATTTTGGATCCATCAATGCATCCTGCACGTTACTAGGAATAGATACAGTAGATAATTGATCAACAACAAGTGCATGTGACCCAGAAATCCTATGGTTAGACATAAAATTAGCTACAGGATATTTAGCTTTGGCTTTTATATCCGGTTCATATTATTTCTTAGGAATTCCCTTGGTAACCCTTTGTGATTTCCTAGGTTCGACACTTTCTAACCCAGAGGACTCATTAAAGTTTTGGGGTACCTGAGGTGGATCATTCTGACCGGTATCTTATGTGTGAGCTTCAGCTACGTATTGATTTTGATTCAAACTATCCAGGAAAGTCGTATCTTCTGTCTCGGAATTCACAACACTATGTTCGGCAGTTACATTTTCTGTTTCAGAATTGACAACACTCTGTTCGACAGTCTCATTTTCTGTTTCGGAATTCGCAACACTTCGTTCGACAGTCGCATTTTCTGTTTCTGAATTCACAATGCTCTGTTCAGCAACTGCATTTTCTGTTTCCGAATTTCTACCTTCAAATCTATCCTCCAAATTTTTCAAGTCTTCAAAGACATCAAAATCAATAATAGAACGAGGATTCCCTTCACAACCTCTCTCCCCCCTGAAGGGAAGACTGAGAAGCTCCCCCTGAGTAATAAGGCTCGGATTCACGAAAAACAACATCAAGAGAGACATGTATAGTGCCAGTAAGAGGATCATAACATCGATAACCCTTCTGGAAGTCAGCATAACCAACAAATATACACTTACGGGCACGGGGATCAAGCTTGCTGAGTTGAGGCTTGGGAATATGAACATAAGCTATGCACCCAAACACCCGGGGCTCCAAATTAGGCATAGAAGGGATGGTCAAAAGTGTATGAAGCTTCTTATGAGATTCTGAAACTCAATCACCCGTGAAGGAGTACGGTTGATAAGATATGCTGCTGATTTCACTGCTTCTCCCTAATAGGACCGAGGTACAATAATGCCAAACAAGGAAGCACGAACAACTTCCATCAACTGCCTGTTCTTCCATTCTGCGAAACCATTTGAGAAGTATAAGAATTGGAGGTTTGATGACGAATTCCATGTGACCGGAAAAATTCAATCATAGGGCCATTCACAAACTCTCCACCATTGTCAGACTGAAACACTATGATGGATTGTTGATACTGAGTTGCCACCATTTTGTGAAATTCGGTAAACATTCCAAATACATCACTCTTATTCTTCAATAATGACACCCATGTCATGCGAGTGCAATCATCAATAAACGTTACAAAATACCAAGCTCCAAAAAGAGAAGGAATTTTCGCAGGACCCTAGACATAAGAGTGAATCTTCATAAAAGGAACAGTATTTTTACTAAGACTTGGTGAATATGAAATACGATGACTCTTGGCCAGTTCACAAATGTCACAGTGGAAATCCAACTCACTAACAACTGAAAACAAATGAGGTTGCAGCTTCTTAAGATAACTGAATGATAGATGACCTAAACGGTGATGCCATAACCATACTGCTTCCTTCGCATTCTCTACCCCGTTGATCTGATTAGCTTGTCCCAAAAGATGCTTCTATTTCTTTCCAGTCTCTGTCAGATCCAGATAGTATAATTTCCCCCTTCTAACACCATAACCAAGAATCTGTCTAGTCAGAATGTCCTGAAACTCACAGAAAGATGGATAGAAGGTCACAATACATGCAAGAGCTAAAATAATTTGACTAACAGACAAAAGATTTTAAGCTAGTGATGGAACAACTAAGACAGATTCAAGGGTTAAGGTATCAGATAAAGCAATAGAACCTTCTCCGGTGACCGGAGTTTGAGTACCATTAGCAGTAGAGACAATGTTTTGAGGGGAATGTCTACGGTTTTTCATAAGACTTGGGTCATTGGTCATATGATCAGATGCACCTGTATCAATTATCCATGTACTATTAAAAGTAACCTTACCCTTCATACCTGACTGTGCTACATTAGCGGAGGCATTGTCTAGGTAAACTTCCTCTGTAGTAGCAACTGCAGCCATGCCCAGATTCTTTCGCGGTTTCTTGGTGAAGTCCCACCAATCAGGGTAACCAATCACTTCATAGCACCGCTCCTTGCTATGACCTAATTCCCCATAGATAATGCACCTTTTGTTTGCATATGGATTTGGTTTACCTAGAGGACAGCGTGGAGAAGGTCCTGAGAAGCCTAGAGGAGGACCCTGTTTGCGTTGAGCCATAACAGAAAATTTGGTAGTTACCGAATGCCCCATAGCCTATTTCTCTGATTGCACCATTGAGGAATTCATGATTTTCGTAGGATTGGACTTTCTAGGGTTTCAAAATGGATATGAATGTTTAGGATGGTTTGATTTCAACGGTGGTGGTACGCAGCGGTTTGTGGTGTTCTTCAGGATTCAAGATTCAAAGGATGCAACGCAAGTTCAAATGATTGAACCTGCTCTGATACCAAGTATAAAAGAATACTTCAATTCAGGGTTAATTCGATGATTCCATTCATCCCACAGTGAGGGTATATATACAAGTACAAATGAGTAGTCTAACTCTAATAGGAAACAACATTTCCATAATTACAGGATATCCTAATTACATACAGATTTACAGTGATTCTACAATTATGAGAATCATCTAGTCATGACTCACATATTTCATTTTTAATTCATATATGGAGAAGATCATCTCTCTCTCTCTCTCTCTCTCTCTAAGGTGGATTCTACAAGAAAAAAGTTGTTATTCAACCCTGTGAATGAAATAAGATGGCACTCAGTTTGGCACCTTATGCACTTAGGAAGAACGGCAAAGCAGACGCTCACAATTGCAGAATCAAAAAGATTGCTTCAAAGATCGAGGTGAATAACGTAATCATTCTTGAGAGTGGAACAAGAGAGAAAGCACGTAAAAGATCAAAACTTGACTTACTCTCTGATCATAGTAAAGGTATAACCGTACAAGGTTGAAAAGAACTTACCAGAGCATAAAAGCATACGCATTAAAGCATGCAAATGTTAAGAAAGATTGACATGTTACTTCAGGACAATTCGTAGTAATCTTCGTCCAACTCCAATACATCACAGTCCACAACAGAGGTAGTAGTACTGAAATTATAGGATACAAAGGACCTCGGGACCCCAAAATAATAGAAATTTCCATTCATCAATCACTGAGGCTTCAGCATTGGGTTGAAGAACTCTTTGTCCATGTAGAACTAAATGGAAGCATGTTGGTCACTGTACCAGTGAAACGTGTTGTAGGAGAATAGAATTGTGTTTATTATTGATAATAGGAGCCCTTTATATAGGGAGTTTATAGAGTACACAAAAGGTAACAGAATCGGAATACAATTAGTATACCTAGGGTACTTTCCTATTACAACTCTAAACCCTAGTTTGTAGAGGCACACATTATGTCGATATCCTTCAACACTCCCCCTTGTGCCGCTCAAACTTGGTGATGACGCTTTGATTGTTGCCTCGTTAAAAACCTTGTCAGGTAACAAAAACCTTGTGGGACAAACCCTGGTCAAAGGACAAAAAGAGCACAACACATCCTTCACTCTTCGAGATCGAACATGTAGACATCATGCCTACCCCTGATGTCAATATCTCCCCCTGATTGCTACAATCATGGGAGTTCGGATAACTTTCTCAATCCGATGTTCTTCACATGTTTCTCGAAAGTGGATTTTGGTAACGACTTA
>BDJD01005022.1:0-32080 GCA_002564525.1 Rosa multiflora | reverse complement strand
GTGTTGATGCAGGCGTGTAGCTAAATTAGAATTGCTGTAATTTGGTTGGAAATTGCAGTTGGTGGGCTGCCCTTCTCCCTTCCTCCTTTTTTCTTTTTCTTCCTCCTTTTTTCCTTTTTTTTTCTTCCTCCTTTTTTTTTCTTTTTTTTCTTTCCGGGCCCAGCCCTTCTCCCTTCCCCTTTTTGTTTTTTTTCCTTCTTTTTTTTTTTTTCGGGCCCAGCCGGGTCCCCTCTTCTTTTTCTTCCTTCTTCTTCTTTCTTTTCCTCTGTTCTTCTTCTTCTTCTTTCTTCTGGTTTTCCTTCTTCTGCTGTTCTTCCTCTCTTCTGGTCTGCAGGTGGCGGTGGGCAGAAAAACTGCAGGTGGCGGGGGCGCTGCAGCGGCGGTGGCGTCCGGGCTGGGCTGATACGCAGGCGGGTTGCAGGGACGCGAAAGCAGCAGCGGGTGGCTGTAGGGAGCGAGCAGGTGTGCTGGTGCGCGGGGGAGCGTCGCCGGCCGGGCTGGGCTGCTGGGTTTGCAGGTTCGGCTGGTGAGATGAGATGGGGTGAGGCTGAGGTCGGCAGGTAGAGAAGAAGTTTGTTTTTTTTATTTTTGTGTTTTGGGTTTGCAGGTCTGCCAGTAGGGATGAGATGGGTTTGTAGTTTTTTTTTTTTTTTTTTTTTTTTTTTTTTTTTTGTTTTGTTTTGGGTTGGCGGCAGAGAAGAAGGTCTAGGGTTTTTTTTTCTGAAGTTAGGGTTAGAACTCGTGCCGATAACGTGTTGTAGGAGAATAGAATTGTGTTTATTATTGATAATAGGAGCCATTTATATAGAGAGTTTACAGAGTACACAAAAGGTAACAGAATCGGAATACAATTAGTATACCTAGGGTACTTTCCTATTACAACTCTAAACCCTAGTTTGTAGAGGCACACATTATGTCGATATCCTTCAACAAAACCAATATATATGAGCCATACAATCATCTCTCTTGTCGTAAAACATAAGACACACTAATTTAATGTGGAGCGAATCGCCAATGGGAAGGATCAAAAGCCAGTCTACAGAAACACTGAAAATTCATGGCATAGTGAGATCTCTCGGGAATAAGGCTGAGATAAGTAGTGACCATGAACTTCCTGGCCGTAGTACCGTCATTACCCCCTGGCCCCTGCAAAGAAGTGTCAAAGAATTGAAGGCCCAAGAATTCTAGAGGCCCTCTACAATGGAAAGGAATGGAGAGTAACAATGAGGTATGAGAGAGCCTGTGGGTGAGAGAGCACCAATTTTGAAAGGCTTTGAATGCTTTTCTAAGCCACCACTAATCTGCAGAAATGACCTCTATGTATAGAGGTTCTCTTTACTAAGTGGTGTTGCATCTCCTAAGATGCCATTGATTTGGGAGCATGGTTGGCAAAAATTTGGAAACTTCTGCTTTAGTTTACAATGAGAAAGTTGAATATAATCAATTAAACCTAGAACATTGAAGAGAATGACATCATTCAGTTTTAAGCTTAAAAAGTTTCAGTTCTGTGTAAATTGAAGAGGGAAAGAAACAGTAAATAGCAAATGTAAAAAAAAAAAAAAAGAAGGCAAAAATAGGAAACGAGATAGATTCGTGACCTCACTGCCTTCGTCGTCGTCATCCTCCATAGTGGCCGCAGTTCAAATAGTGTTGAAGGGTTTTAGTTTACTGTGTTGAAGGTCTAGACTCTAGAGAGGCTACGTCGGTCTGTGAGACGTTCTATTTCCTGTACGTTCTTGGCTAATTGGGCTCGGTCCATTTGCGCTTTTGGACTCGATAAAAAAACATTTCGGAAAACAATAGGATTGGAAATGTATGACAAATTCAAAATGCAACTCCATTTCCCTTGGTAATTCTATCAAACTTTTTTTTAGTCAAATTGTCATCCCATTTTTATAAGCTACGCCCTCTTTCCTCTCCCTTTTGTTAAGCAAATGTTTACGTGAAAACACTTGTGTAAAAGAAAAGATGAAGATGTTGTTTGTGAAAAATAAGTGATAATTTCACTCTTTTCTTAAAGCAAAAAGAAAAATTACAAGATGACATTTTTATTGTGCGTCAACATGAATGCGCCCGAGGTTCTAAATCCTTTCGTCAACATGAATATGGCCGAGTTTTTAAATCCTTTCAAAATTAGCACTTTTTAGACACAAAAAGTCCAAACTATCACTAATAAGATGAGTCATGACCATTAGTGTTTCGCAGCTCAGTCAATCCCAACCACATTGTAGACTAGTAAGGTAAAACACTACATCTTGCATGCACATTTCTAATGTATGGCAGGCCAGTGAGATATAAAAACAACAAGTGGCATGCATAACTTACAACAAACAATTGTAATCCACTGGTGACTATTAAATAACATTGCAACGATATTCTCCCCCACTTACAAAGTTATATCTTCATATATGAATTGCGGTTGAGTCTTTCGGAAGCATTGAGTTGGGAAAATGATCGACAGAGGAAGGAATCTAATCGATTCTGGCAGAGAATTGAGAGCGTGAGTGAGCTCTGGCATGCAGGGAATATATATATTGATTTGGTCCTTCTGTGTCATAGTACTTGTTGTATATACGTGCAGAGAACAAATCATGAAAAGTTTCCAAAGGGATTTTATGCACTGCATTTTGCATGTCAACCAACAATGCATTGTGAAACTATACGGACCCTTTGTCTTGTGGGACTCGTTACTATTTCTATACATGCGTGCATGTAAATCCTCCTGGCATATATGGCACAGAAATCATCGATGCATGCATCTTTTGATCAAGTAATGCATGACGTAATCGAGCAAATTTTAATTTGGATTCATCGATCTAGTTAGGATTGGCAGCTCAAACTTACTTGATCGATCAACACAGCCACACAATTTTAGTTCCTCTTTTTCAATTTGATGTGTTTTTACATGTTTTTGTATCTCTTTCTCTTTTTAGCCAGTTACTTTGAGATTTTAATTGTATGGTGCTTCACTGTTTCTTCATTAACCTTAGATTTAGTGAGGTTTAAGACATTGCTATTAGTAGATTTATCGATCGCTTAGATTTTCTTTTACGTACTATTCGATTTAGTTGACATTTGTGCTTTGTGATTGTGATTGTGCTTGCCTTTAAGTATTTTGGCATCCAATAATTAAGATCTCAAATTTGTGCATGGATCCGGTCTAGGATATTCTAGCTAGGTAGAAATTTAGTCCTCAAAAAAGTCATAATCAAGTACAAAAATCTCAAGTTAATTGGGTCAAGAAAATTCCTTAATTTTCCACGTTTCCATACCATATCTTTTTCTGTTTTAGCAAAATGAAGCCATTTGTCTTCGATTCACACACCCCACATATACATGCATGTATCGGTTGCATGTATGCTTTTGAGAAGAGAAGTATATATTCCACGATATAAGCTGGATTGAAAATGACAAGCGAAACATACTCTTCTATTATAGTAATTAAGCACCCTCAGACCAAAGAAAGGCCAGTAAGCACCCACTAGAAAGATAGTCCTGATCACTCACCGACACCCACGAGCTACTAGCTAGAATTAACTATTCAAAGTGCATGTTTGCTACGTTGGATTACTAGAGGTCGAGTTTGCATGCCTTACAGAATTTGGTACTGTATGTGCTTATTATCAACAACAAACTCGATCCTACAGCTGTTAGCCATGAATGAAATGATCGAAGCTGTTTGAGTTATCAAATTATTCGAAGTTCTGGTTCTGGGTCCCTGGAGTAACTGTATATATGTCTAGTATGCATCTTGCTTCCACCAAAATATGGATCGAGTTTTCCTGGTTTTACGTACGTTGAACATCCAATCAAGTCGTACTGGCATGACTCGTGACTTTGCTTTGATCCCATCTGTTATTGGATCCACCGAATCTGAAGCTGCCTTCGAATATGCTTTCGTTAATTAGTTAAAAAGAGCAGGAGTCGAGCGAAATTGATGCGAATGATAGAAGCCCCAAGTTTGAATTCCCTCATATGTGCCGCAAAAGAATCAAATTCGTTAGCCCGAGCTAGTGGGCTCATAGCTTTAGGTTTTTCACGAGTGTTGGAGGTTTTGAGTTCGAAACCTCCAACACTCATCATCCACCTATTAGTTGTTAACTATCGCACTAAATATGTAATTTATGCTCATCGGTCTATTTTCTAACATACAAATTAAGTTTATGGGTCTCAATGATTGTCTAACATGATGATTTTACTATTAAAAAAAAAACTTTGCAAGAATAAAAAGATTTGAAATTAACTAGGCAACTAGCTATGCCGGAGTGGTAGCTGTGATGCAATCCTTTCCAATCGCATGCAATGTCAATATACTAATCAACATTTAATCGAAACAAAAAAAGAATTGCTAAAATTTATTAGCAAACTTCCAATTGAAGCTGTAAACGCGTAATTGAGTAGACTGATTAAGACATATTATGCTTTGTCTAGCTTTGAACAAACTCATCATTCTGAATTTCTGATATATTGACTTGTGATAAAGCATCTTTAAAGGTAACTTTTAAAGGTTATGACTATTACATATTTTCTTCATTTTCGTCTACAACTAAAAGCAAGCTTTCCCATTAAACTTTATATCGTAAAAAAAAAGGTGGAATACATAGATTGACTATTATGTATGCATCCTTATAGCCTTACAGCTGCAAAGTGATCGATGCTTAGGGAGTTAGGGGAAGATATAAAGTCATTCTTAACTAAGCTTTTCAATTTTCATATTTTTGAGATGGTTTTTGGGAGGAGATGGGATAGGGTTTGGCGTGCACGTAGATTTGAACTTTGCACAATATTGTTAAGAATTTCTTTGTGATTTGGGTGTAGAGATATATTTTTCCCTTGTTTGGTTGTTTGATGTTTATGTTCTACTATCGTTTAGAGGAGACAAAAGACATATAAATTAGAATTCTGAGAGTTGGAGATTGATCAATTCCCCATATACAAACTATTTTGATCTTTTTGGTTGGATTTACCAAGTAAAATTTTCTCTTGCTATATCTTTGTAGTGCGCATATTTATCCGACCCTTAAGGATTATATTACGAACTGCATACATTTTACTATAGGGCATATATAGAAAAGGAAGTACGATGTACATACATAATAGCATATTTTCAATAATTAAAGAAAAAAACTTGCCAAGCTAAACATGCCTTGGTTAAATTGAGAGAAAATATATAGATATATATATATTTTTTAAATAGGAATGATTGCATTAGTATTCAAGCCATGAAAACAGGTCAGAGTCTAACAGAACTTACATAAGAAATCCCGGGATAATTCAGGTAACCTATCTAAGCCACAACTAAACTCATTAAAGTCTAAAGAGAGGCTCGCTGAACAGCAAGTCTGATCTATGCAAGAATAATCTCGCTTTCTAAAGAAAAAATATTCATCTAGTCTAATTTGCCAAGCACGCAATTATGGTACAAATATCAACTAGAAACGTCTTAGAACAGCTTATAGAAATCACCCCTACTTCAAAAGGCTTGAGTCCAGAATGTCTAAAACTTGTGAGGACTTAAGAAAGCGCGAGTCCCTTCCCCGTAGGGTTGGAACAAGCACCATATGCAGCCTCCTCTGTAGCCGACAACCTTGGCATCAGGTTGCTCATCGGGCTCTTCTTGAGAGTTCGTAGCATATAGCCTCCATTTTCATATTTGAGCCAAATAGGCCCAGTTCTTGTCTTCAACCCAGTTCCTACCCTAGGCCCAGTCATCATGGGCCCAGAAAGCAGCCCAGTCAACCAACCAGTCAACCCTAATTCAAAACTAGGGTCTCCCGGCGATTTTTCTGGACCGTCTTCTTGCCCGTGACCCGCCGCCGCACTGATCTCTAGCATACCAAACCAATCCACCGGCTCGGTCATCGCCGGCCCTCCTGCCGCCTCCACAAAACGCAGCACAGCCCCATAGCCAGACGGCACCGGAGCCATTGTCTCCAGCAGCCCCGACTTGAGCCCAACCTTGGTCAGTGGAGGCTGCCACAACGATGCAGATCCTAGTCGCCCCGAAACATGACTGCGTCGACAGCAACGCCTCAGCTCCGACCCGATCCAGCAACCCATGTTCGCAGAACCACCCTCAGCCAAGTAAAACAACCGGAACCTTTGAAAAACTAGGTCGAGATCCCGACGCCGTTGCAACAGAGACCACGGCCTCTCCAAGTCCATGTCGGGTTCACTCGCCTCTGTTTGATTTGAAAACCACGACACTCCGCGCCGCCATCACGAAACCTAAGTTTCGCTCTTCTGGGTCGCTCCGCAAAAACCGGAGGCCCTCTCATTAGTTTATGTATCTTGCTTGTGGTTGTTTTAAATTGAGAGCAAATGATACATGAGTAGGATAAGATATTCCATGTATTAATTGGATATCATATAATCGCATTAGCTAATAATATAATCTGTGCACCTTATAGTTTGGAAGGTTATTCTTGTCATGAATATAGGTTCAATTAAAAATTCTCAATGATTAGTTGGTGACTTGGTGTTAGAGTAATTTGTGGCTTTAGTTATCAATACTTTGTTTTGTATGCTTCTAACTACTTGAAGAGTATATTATTACATTGAGCAACCTAACTAGCACATGGAAGAAGGGTTTAATTTGGTGCCGTATTGGGTGTAACCATGATGGGAAGGGAAAACTAATAGTTAAATAACCCCAAATTCTGGGGTTAATAATTGCGATACCCAAGATGTGCTTCTTCTAGCTATAAGGCAATTTTGCAAGTATCACCTTTGCCTTTATGAGTTAGGAGTTGTGATACCCACATCAGTTGGTTAAGGGTACTTACTGCTTTAGGTTGTTAGAATGAACACACATGTACATTCGAACATACACAAAGGAAGTCATCAATCGAACATGACAAATCGCGTAGTGAATATGGTAAGTCGATAATGTACATCACTTCCTAAAACAATCTATTAACGATTGATCTAAAAGAATACTTCTTACGTTCTATAGACTAAATCAATGACAACATTTGTTTTGAGGTTATATTTTATTTGTCTTTGGTGTACACTTTTTAAATATCATGTAAATTAATTCAAATTAATCAATCAATTGAAACTTGTATTATCCATGTAAGGAACTTTTTAGTTAAGAAGTTTGTAGACTCAAAACGAAGAGGAATGTATGATCAATTTTATTCACTATCAACAATTTTCGTATATACTCTTCAAGGTTGAGTCAGAGCACAAACAACTAACAATTTTCAATCAAAGAATATCAACTATCGTTACGAGAACCAAACTCATACCTTATTACTTACAAAAGAAAGATTACTAAACGAAATAATACCATTACCAAATTACATAGTGAAAACAAAACAAAATCAACTATTCATTATATAAATTGTTGTAAAAAGAAAAAGGATAAAGAGGAAGAAAAAAAAAACAAACAAATAACTATCATCAAGATACCCTGATATCTTATAATTAAAAAAAAAAGATACGAACTAAATCTCTCTCCACCAATGTATCACCATATTTTATTGTAACCAAAGAAAGAAAAAAACGATCTTTTCTCTTTGTCTCTGTCGCTCTGTGGATAAGGAGCTTTTTCAAAGAAGGAGAGATTCAGTTGGTTACGGTTGGCTTTGCAACGTGACCGTACATCCACGTGGATATAACCTCCGTTGACGTGTCAGAATTAAAGAAATACCCGCCAATCACTCCTTTAAGCAACCAACGGAGCCATTTAAATAAATGAAAAAAATCAATGAATTTAAAAAAAATGGTTGGAGAAAAGAAGTAATAATGAAAAGGGAAGAAAAGGAAAGTTCCTTAATGAGCGCTGCCGATTGTGGTGGGCATGTGAGGTGGGCATCTGCATGTGCCTCTGTTCGGTGAGACACCGTTGGCTTCATTGGCCAGGGCGGGTCCCACCCTCCCCACATTCGCGGACCCGCTTGCTGAGGCTGTACGTGGAGGCAGGAGGAGAGAATGGTTGTCATGGTCTCATGTATTATAAGTGCGGTGGTGGTGGTGGTGGCCGGCGGAGGAGGGGAGGTGGTGCCAGTCATGCTACCTGTTCCATTCCATCGCTGCTCAGAGAATCAGAGGAGGTGGGTCATGGGGGGAATAAAGTAATTCACAGGATTTGACACTTTGCATTCAGTTACTGTTAAGGAATTTTATTATTTTTAAGATTTTCTTGTTTTTGAAGGGAGATTTACACCCAAAAAAATTGCTTTAACTAAGATGATATAATCGAAAGGGAAAAAATTTCTTCTTCTGGAAAGACCTAGCTTGGATAGAAAGAGAGAACAAGCTCTAAGAATTTTTAGTTGGGTGTTGTTATATATTAACATGTACAAAGCTAGGGACTTATAGCGCCGCAAGAGAGAGCACAAACACAGCCACATTGTTTCCTGTTCGGCGGCGGCCATGGATAGCGCCGGCTTCGCTACGTCGTCTCTTGGCTGACTGTCGGACGGGCACTTCAAAACCCGGGGCTGAAGTCGGAAGAGGAGGTGTTTTGCCTTGGGGTTTATAAAGTTGATTTTTATGGCAGGTTTGGAAGGCCTTTCTGGGCGTCTATGGTTTTGTGCAGGGATGGCGAGATCCGTCTGCTTGGATCTGGAAGCTGCTGGGTGACGATGCGGCGTGTGGGCCTCAGGGCTGGTGCATCAACTGTGGCTCGAGGAGGTGCTGGCTTGGAGGAGATCGGCGGAGTGGCTCGTGGTGCTGTTGGCTTCGTGGCTGGGCTCTTGGGCGGCACAGGCTCATGGTGACTGGACTCTTGGGCGGTGCTGTATAGACGCCTGCAGGCGTTGTGGAAGGGTGGATTGGGCTTGGGTCAACCCTGGCTTGATAGACCTTGAGTTGGGTTCTTCTCTTTGGGGTTGCCCTATTCGGCCTCCTATTTAGGCTAGGGTTTTTTAGCCCTAAGCCCATTTATATGTTTTTTAGTTTGGCTAAATTACAATAATTCCTTGTATTAGGACACTAAGCACCGATGTGCATCTATATCTCTTTAGCGTCTGTGGAGTAGTACAAAAGGAGGTTATCCACTATGTCTACGTATTTGAATGTACAATGAGTAAGACTATATGTACGTACCACTTGTGGGTACAACCACTCACTTCTTGTCTGTCTGTACATGGCAGCAGAAGGGTATGTAATGGCATATTTTGGCTTGTGACGACTATATATTATATTGGCTATGCCTTCATTCAAAAAAAAAAAACATGTACAAAGCCAGTTATTGTGTAAATTATACATAATATCCTAATTAGAATACATGTACTGTGTAATAGAAAGACTGGCGATAGCTAGATTCTCACAGGTTATGGGCAAACTAGTTCTTTAGAAATTATAGAGGTTTTTTGAGAGAGTTACACATAGTTTAATGTTCTTTTTTTTTTTTTACGATCGAAACAATTAAGACTTCATTAATAATTTCATACAAATACACCTAAGGAGCAAAATGTGGCCTTTTTAAAAAGGGTTTTTGCCCATTTACTCTAATTTTAGGGATTTTTTTCCCACTTCATTAAGTTTTTTTAATTTCCTCTTACCCATGAAGATTCTAATAAGGTCTCTAATACCCAATTATGTTTTTTTTTTAAGACTATTTTACCCTCACCCCTTTCACCCTTTGTTATACACACACACACACACACATATATATATATATAGAGAGAGAGAGAGAGAATGGAAGAGAGAGAAGTCATAGGAGACTTCGCTAGTCACCGAATTCTGGCCAACGTTCACCGGAATCCGGTCACCTGCCGCCGCCCACCGAACTTTTCTGAAAATCTCACCAAATGCCCCTAAAGAGGTGGTTGAAGATCTCATAAATTGCCTGAAAGGTTTATTGCCCCCAAGTAGACCTGTATTACTCCTCAATAGAACTTTCAGTCGCTAGAATATGAACTAATTAATCTCTTTAAATTTAAACAAATAAAACTTTGATTAAATATTTAAAAAATGAAGAGATTACACCAATTCAAAATGTCTATTACCTCCCAATAGAACATTCAGTCGCCGGAATAGAAACTAATCTCCCTAAATTTAAACAAATAAAAATTTAATTAAAGAAAAAAAGGAGGAAATTATATCAATTCGAAACGCATATTATCTCCCAATAGACCTCTATTGCCCCAATAGAACTTTTTTTGTTTTTTGTTTTTCATTTTTCTTTCCTTCTAGGCCTTTTGCCCCCATTTTATCCAAAAAAAAAAAACAAACGAAAGAAAGAAAGAAATAAATTGACTTGTGCCCCCAATGAAACATTTTTTTTCTTCTTTTTTTCTTGTATTATAGGCCTTCTGCCCCCATTTATACAAAAAAAAAAAAACAAACGACTCCATCCGAGCCCTGACAGCAAAGCCCCGCGAAGTTAGCGTGTGGAGCAGAAGCATCTCGAACCTAGACAGACTACACTGAAATACTCACAGATATCTTAGCCGACTATCCTTAGACGCTTCAGACGCCGTTGTTGGAAGCCTACTTTGCTGCTACAATGTCGACAAGTCGCCGATTTCAGTACAGATCGCTTGGCTGGTTCTTGTGCTACTCTGCAAACTAGACGACAAGACCAAGTTGTACAAGGATGGGGTCGGCACTTTCTGGAGAGAGAGAGAGGGTGCAGGTCAGCGCTGGAGGAGAGTGAGGGAGAGAGAAGATCGAAGGGATAAGAGAGTGGCATGATAGTAGTTATTTAATTAGACTGAGGTTAAAATTATCATTTTGTTCTAAATCGGGATGTGGAAATAAAAATATGTTGTTGGGGTAAATGAATTAATTTTGACTCATTTTAGTGTTTTTTTTTTAATTCTGGCCAATTTAAGCAAGAAAAGAAGTTCACCTTTGATCTATAAATCCTAATTCATGAGAAATAGTAAATAGTGAATGGGATCACTATAATTCCTATTTCAATTCTATCTTCTTTATAAAGAACTAACTTGACGAGGATAATCTTTATCCATAATGATCAATCTCCTCGAGCGATTCACAAACTTGCACGCATTATGATGCAAGTATCTAGTTTCTATATGCATCGTTTTGTTGTGTCATGCCCATCTTAATCATATCAGACCTTTTATGACCCAAAAAAAAAAATCATATTAGACCTTTGTCCCACTCGTTCCGGCTCGTTCTATCTTGAACTTCTTATTAGTCGTTGAAGTGGATCGATCCAAAAAATAAGTGAGGAGCATGAACGTCTTAGTCCAAAACAGAAATAAGAAAATTAATGTATCCACTTTTCAATACTTTTGGTTAATCGGCATGGAGGATCGATATTCCTAAAATTTGCTCCTAAATACACAAAATGGAATAGTGATTCATACAAGAAAAAGGCATGTGACAACTGGTGTATATATCCACGTGGTTCCACCATGCACATGGCTCTAACATGCATGGCTGTAGATTGATGTTCACCTCTCAACAAATGAAAAGCTTCGCTTACATGCATGCATATATGAGATCGATTGCGTTCTAAATTCAACGTAGTTATCTAAATATAGGATTTATCTATATTACGTTAATATATGGGTACATCAAACATCAAACATCAAACAGACAAACTTCATACACTAATAGCTAGACTGATTTCATCTAGTGATCACTACTAATTCAGTTTACTATCGAATTAGTCTATGACTACAGAGAACTAGTCTAACTATTGTAAAAAAAATTAGTGTACTAGATTAATGTATTGTAACGATACATTAATATACAGTACATATTCTCCCAAAACCTATAATCAAATGTGATTCTTCAACGAACAAACAATTGAAGCTAACTAAGCTAGCATTATTATAAGTGGTGGTGCACCAATTCGAGAAGATCATAACTATTATTGAATCCCATGCCATGTGCTGATGTGCACCAAATTGTGTACTGTTGGGGACAAAAATTTGTGGTCAACTTATAAGATACATCATACATCATTCAATTACAGCTTGATAATGTGAGTGCATATATCATCAGCACAAAATCTAATTATCTGGATTTGATAACAACATTGCTGGGTATTTTAATTTGCAATACATATATGGATGAAGGGTCTGTTCATGTCGGGCTAATCCATCATTGATACACAGTTATTTCGTTATTGGAAAACTTAATCTAACTCTTTTCTTTCTTATTATAGTGATTTTTTAGGGATCAATGATTAAGGCAACCCTAAGAAGATCGAAGCAACAGTTTTTCCCTGAACAGTTTAATTTATAGAATTTTTCTTTATATATGAAGTCAACTGGGATATGAAAAAAAAAGGGGAATGTATGTCACTTGAAGGATTTATCTGAATTATTTGAGAAAATATTACAAACAGTAACCGAACTAAGGCTCATTCTTAACTTATGTACCCGACTATGCAAAATTATCACTTTGGTACCCCAAGTTTGAAATCCGACCCAAGAATGGTACACGCCGTCCATCACGGCGTTAACTAGCTAACCGCGTGACATATTTTGAGGGCCCTCATGGTTTGCCACGTAGCAAAGACTTAAAGTTGTGATGAACGACATGTACCATTCTTGGGTCGAGCTTCAAACTTGGGGTACCAAAGTGATAGTTTTGCATAGTTAGGTACTGAAGTTAGGAGTCGGCCTTAGCTCGGGTACTGTTTGTAACATTTTCTCGAATTATTTTGATCAAGAGTGATCATTGATCTCCAATATATGATTGATGCTTAGTTTTATCCTAGCAAGGTTTCAACGTGTTCTTGAAATTTAGTGATTTTAATAACTAGCTGGATTATATAGTCTTTGTGTAGGTAGAGAGGATTACCACCCTCTTTTCTTTCTATAATAATTAAAATTTCCAATCGGTAAACTCTAAGTTAAAGGAGAAAAGAGTATCATATTTCCATAACTCGAAGTCAAAACTAAATACTATCCTCAAATCAAAATTAAAGAGAACCATGGTGGCTCACCATGCAGTCAAACTTGAGGATCATATTAATGAGCCAAGTAAAGAATTTAACTTGGAAATTTCGGTTTGGTAGGGGCTTGACTCAATTTGCAGTAGTTTCAAGTTAAAGGGGACTCCAGAGAATTTTAACTCTCGTTCAAGATATCTTACCTTAAAATGCTAGTAGTGACTCTTCTGCTCATCCTCATTTTAAAATGCATTGGAGAATTCAACTCTTGTTCAAGATATCTTACCTTGCTAATTTAACATCTTTGAGTCATTTTAGCTTTCAAGACATCAATTTTATCACGAATTTCGCAAAGCGAATATGGCTGCCCATTTTTTTTTGCAAATTTAGGACAATTGTATTCGCAAAACTTTATCTCATTTAAAAACTATCCTCCTATTGTAGTTCCTTTGTTTTTTTTTTACGCTTTAATGTATGTATAAGACCCTAAAGAATTTTCTCTTTAATGTACTTTCTTTTTCAATGAAAAGGAGAAGAAAAAAACTCAGAATTATCCTTTAAAGGGCATATATATTGATAATGTATTTGAGTAATATATATGTATTGAGTTGGCATATGTCCATTCCGATCGACCACATTAGGCAGTTCACACAAGAATTTAATTGTTAGTTCAACGAACTTAAGATAAGCTTTTTTCAATACCTCATTTCACACTCGAAACTCCATCATGCATGGGTAGGGAAATAGGGAGGAATAAGAAGAAGAAAAACTAGAAGAACCCATTTGGATTGCCATTTAGATTATGTAGATGTTGAAATCAATGGTTTGGTACAAATTACAATCACTTACAAATCCGAAGCAAAAGCATGTAGCATGTTCAGGTATTGAATGTTAGGTGATTTCCATATCATCCCCATCCTTGTCTATGAAGTTAGCCACCCTACATTGAAATATATGCCTAATCCACCAACATGCCATTCTTGATGGATGATAAAATTAGCTTCATTTTCCTTAATTTTGACCTTTTTGTGGTTTCAATGGGGCAAACCATCAACTAACATCCCATGTGACCTAATGACCCCAAATAACCAATTAGTATAGTTCAGGGGGTCAAGAACAAAAGGATATTTGACGTTTTATGTACGTAAATGTGTATAAATTCTTATTCATTACCAAAATCCGACCGAAGATCCAGGCCAAGCATAGCCGTAGCACTGTGATACGCATATGTTACAACCGAGATTGGCCAAAACCACCACACATGCACGACACATGAAGAAGACCGCTAGACCTATCATAGAGGCCGCTTTGTGCAACGCTTGAGAATGTCGTAGAATCAATATTCCTCCCCAAGGACAACGTACTGTCTTTGGCCTAAAGCCACAACTGCGAACAACTCAACACAACACCACCAATGACGCTACCCTCGCGAATGCGAATTTACCAGAACGAACACTACCATGTTTGAAGGCTAGGCACCGCTTCAAAGAAAATCTCTAACGTAGGCCTTGATGCTCCGCCTGACCGCCTCTATTCTTTTGCTCGAAACCCTAACTGAGATCTATTCTAGTAATAAACCCACCAACATTGCCAAATAAAGAATGTAACACTGGGGAAAAAAAAATGCTTATTACACAAAGGTTAATGGCCGAAATACTCGGCGGCTCCATTGATTAAAGAACATATTCCAATATTTCCCACGGAGCACGAATTAAGGGGTTGGTCAAGTCCTAGCTGCAACTCACTCACTTTGGGCAAAGGTGAAACAAAAGCGCAAAAAAGCCAACCCACTTACTTATTTGTTTGTCTAGACCCGCCAGATTATTTTGGTAGCAAACTTTGTCCTGCGAAATCTCTCTTTCCCTTTTTCATTATGTAAAAGATGCCAATAAGTAAATTTATATAACCCAACTGTGAAACACCCAGAAATCGCATCTCTCTCTCTCTCTCTCTCTCTCTCTCTCTCGTTTGCTTGTATATCAAGGTATGAACTTGATGGTGTTGCATGTGGACCTCAGCCTATCAATTACCTCACTCATCAACGCAACGAATTAACAAATCGGAAAAAGTGATTATAAATTAAAGCTAAATAGAGGAAAGTGGTTAATCTCAAGGACGGGGAGTCATTATGGTTTGGTTAACTAAAGGTTAAGATACTACTGCTGCCCATATAATTGTCAACCAATGTGGTCCATCCGATCGATTGTAACACTTGCATGCAACAATTTGCAATAGTTATATATATATATATATATATATATATACGAAAATGTTCTGAAGAGGACGTCCGCAACCCAGAAAAAGTGCGGACGTCCCTCCTTTCTCCGTGATCAAGCTCCAACGGCGGCGCTCCTCTTGCCGGACGGAGGCTACATGCATCCCAGACCAGTTTGCAGTGAAGACGAAGGCCAAAGAGATCGAGGTCGGAGGTCTGGGCAACGTGGTCGACTGGAAAGTGGTAGTCCGATCAAGGTCGACTGGAAAGTGGTTACCGGCGAGTCCACCCGACTGTAAACTGGTTTGGGATGTTCAAAGGGTTCGTCCGGCAACCACAGCGCAGCCATCGCCGCCTTCTCGACGCCGGAGGAGGGACGTCCACACTTTTTCTGAGTTGCGGACATCCTCTTCAGAACGGTCCTCTATATTTATATATATATATATATATATAGTTATTTGATGATTGAAAACAATCCATTACTGTTTTTTTTTTTTTTTGAATCAATCCATCAATGATTGCATTACTCAAAACTCAAGCCAGAATGGCCATTACATACCTCTCTGCTACCATTAAAAAATAGGCAAGAGGTTGTGGAGATAACACATGGTACATAGTGCTAAACCATTCATTAGACATCTGATGCTCACTTATTAAAGCAAGCTTATTAACTACGATAAAATTAGGACATAGTAATAGGCATAGCTCATAACAAAACTAAACTTTCTCCTTGCCCTTACTGCTCGGGCTAGGAGATTTCTTCGAGTACAAGAGACTCAATACTTCCTGAGCAGGGACCTTTTTATTAGATGGTTTTTTGTTTTTTGGGCCAAGAGATCGACCCCTTTTCTTCTTGTGACTACTGTTTTCCATCCTGGCGGCTTCACTTGATATTGTTGCAATAGGCATCATCACCTCTTTTGGAACCAGCATGCCTCCCGGAGTTTCAATGAGTCCTAGAGATTTGGCCATAATCTTGGAAGAAAACTCAGGAACCTTGATTTTCTTGGTTGCTGCCTCCTATTCTCTATTGCTTTGTAGCTCCTCAAATAAGAACTTTAGCTTTTTTGGAGATGTGAATGGGGAGGCAGGTCTGCTCCTCGTTACAGTACGCTCACTATCCACTAGTACCATTGCCAATATCTGATTCGCATCCTCGTCCTCTTGTGTCATACTCTGCCTCAGTTGTGCATGCTTGATGACAAGAGGCCGACGACCTCTAGGGGTGTCCATGTTACCAAATAGGTTTCTAGCAACTGGAGGAATATGCAGTTGGGATCCCTGAAACTTAAACATTCCATGAGTAAAAAAAGGCTCCTTTAAGCTAGTAAAAGGGCTCACCAGATCTAAGCGTGGAGGAGCAGCAGTGGAGGGATCAGTTTTTGGCGACCAAGCAACTCCCATTTGCATGGAAGATCAGATTGCATTTGCGAAATCTTCCAATTAGGTTTTCAAAGACGAAGACTATTTCTTCAACCACACCGGGTGCCAACTTGAGGGTCTTCTTGAGAATGAATGGTTTTGTGATCTCATGGGCGACCTGCACTCGAATTTTGCCAGAAGTGTCAAACAGTTTCTGATCTAGTTCCAGAAAGCGACCCTCAAGGGAGGCCACATTGATAATCATTTCCTTAACCTCCAAAGTCAGTGGAATGTTCGTGATCTTCACCCAGAAGAACAGGGTTTCCATCTTGACTGCCTGGATCGATGACAATCCATCATAATCCTGCAAAATCACCAGTGCTTTATTGAAGTACCACAATCCACCCCTGAGCACCTTGTTCTTATCCTTTCTGAGATCGAAGGAGATCACAAAAAGATTCTGAGGTCTGTCCTGAATCTTGAAACTTTTCTCCAACACCCAGACGCATCGGAAATATCTCTGCAGGTCGGCACCACCGAATGGTTTTGCCGTCAGGGGTCGCGCTAACAGATATGCTTGGGATCCTCTCCTCACCCTGGCTCCTGCCATGTGTGAAAGGTCTACCACGTCGCTGCCGGCAATGGCTAGAGACGCAGCAAAGCTGGCGGTGATGTCGTCAATGGCAGACATGATCGGACGAGGTCAAAATTGTAGCAGAATGTGCCTGAGGGTGTGCCTTAGGGTTTTTTTTTTTACTTCAATCTGGAAGCGGTCCTTTGCAAAAAAATCCATTACTTTTATTTTCTTCCTTTAATAACTTATTCAGTCAAGTTTTTCTCTTACTCATTTTTATTTTACATTGTATAAGTTTAACAAGTAAAATCGAACATTTCTCAAAGAAGAGCTTCTAATGAGGACTAGTTGAATTTTTTTTTGTGAAACTCACTTTTCAATCACATTTCTGCAAATCAACTGTTAAATGTTTATATATTCATGTGTAGATCATTTATACAATTTTTCAACCAAATTGAAAATCGTTAAGACATTCATAATCGTGATTTATCAGTTATGAATATGAATAGTTCACGTTTGACAGATTTGGTTCATCGATTGATTTGATCTAGTTCGATATCTTAACGATTAGTGATTTGAAATAAAATTTTTAGAAGTGATCTACTCATGCATACATAATCATCTAACAGTTGATTTATCGTAATGTAATTGAAAAATAGGTCTCCCAGACCGTTGATTAGAAAGTCTTCATTAAAACAGCTTCCCTTCCTCAGAGTACTCTTTAAATGATTGAAAATTGTTCTATCATCTAATTATTGTCAAATAAGTAAGTGTTTTTTTTTTTATTGACATTTAAATTCTAATGAAGAATCACTTATTTATTTGATAACAATTAAACGATGAGAAGGTACGTTCTTAATTTCGTTGATTTTTTTTTTTTTTTTTGCATAGCTAATTTTCAAATTGTGAATTAGAGATTGCGCAGTGTCCTCCATGAAACACAATGTGGAATGAGAAATAAAATACAAAGAGTTGGTTAAAAATGTTGCTAGCATTTCTTCTTCCTTGAAAGTCAGAAGCGATTGAGTTATCCAAGTTTAGAATCAAGTAACATTGAAAAATATAAATGTGTGACATGCATGGAAATGCCAAGCCGAATTAGCTTACTCCAATGAATCTCCCCTTGATTTTCCCCTATCTTTTTCTTCAAATTTAGTTGAATGCAAATCTGATGAAATCTTATAGCGTGTGATTGAATTTCTAGATTCTAAGAGTGCGTCTACTCAACTTAAATGAGGTTGAGAAGGAATTGAAAGGAACAAGAATACTAACATTTAAAATTAAAATAGAAATCCATGATCGAGTATTTTGAATTATTGAAACATATGGTGGTGTATTTTAGTAGAAAATATTGTTTTCTAAGCAAATAAGTGTGCTTTTGGGTTATTAAAATATTGTTTGTGCTATTATTTCATGACGCTTTCTCGATACTTATTGTACTCTGGGTCAAGCTCTATGTCCCCCTTCTTGTATTCTGCAGCTTCATTAATCAAGGATTGAGGGCAGACGCATCAGCCATTTAAAATAATAATAATAATAATAATAATATATCAGGGTGATTACGGCATAAAAAATTGGTTCAGAGCGGAATCATTTTTCATTACCTACTCCCTTTTAAGAAATGACAATGAAATAGTTATTCCTGATTTTAATGTGTGCCGCATGTAATTATCATTCTCTTTTAGATTAGTAAATCATATAATTAAGAATCGAAGTTAATGAGAGTAATTCTCCTGTATCCCACTCCCGTTTCCTGTTAGTGACCAACTCCTCGACATTGACATTTATCTATTTCAATTTTGCAAGTTCCCGGTAAGTAAACAACCTCATGACATTGACATTTATCTATTTTAACTTTGCAAGTAGTTAAATGATGGTTGTGAATGATAGTAACTAAACTTGTTAACTCATAAAGTCAAGGCTCATAAGTCACCCACGCTACAAAAATTGGTCCATGCAATCAATGGTGGTGGTTGTTTCTACTAGAAGTTCATGATGCATTGTCGTCTCATGTGCATGTGTACCTTTCTGTACTACATCATAATCTCCCAACTACAAGTAACGCAAAGGCGTGACCAAGCTGCCATGATTCCAACCACTTGGGTTTTCCGTCCGAAACATAATCGTGCCCCCGAAAAGGTCAAATTACCTCCCCTCGCAATTGATTTACCGAATTGCCCTTGATCTGGTTGGAGATTGGTCAAATTACAAACTTTTGCTAATTTTCTTGGGGCCAACAACAAACAACATTTTAAAGTTTGGGAGCTCCCGCCTCTTCAGTCAGACCCGGTTTTGCTTTTTGTCACTTTTTTTTTTACTTTTACTTTTTCTATGAAGTTTCTTCTTACTTTTGTGAAGTTGGTAAATAAATTTGGATGGAATTGGGTATATGGTCTTATGTGATGAGGTAACCAGGTATCATTTACTTTTCTTGAATTGTCACTTAAAGACTAAAGAGTGAAATAGTTTTTAGTATGTAGGGCAGCCGTGTTAAGGAAACGGTGTGATTGACTCAAAAACATACCAAAATTACTTTTGTTTTTACTAAGAGTATCTTTTCTTGTATACCAAAGTGGCCTAATATCAGGACAGGCTTTGAGATTTTATAGGTCTGAGGCGAAGAATCAAAATGTGGCTGTACATAATCAAATTGATTCTTTGGAGGCCCGTTAAAACTTAAAAGTCAGTAACCTGAGACGGCTGCCTTAGTTGGCACCCCTCAGGACCAGCCTTGCCTGATACACATTCTGCTAGTACTTCACTGAGCAGTCAAATGAGATCAAATGACAATTTGTGAAAGTTAGATTATTTTGTAGTAAGGAAAATTCTTCTATTTACCGGCGGTGCAAGTGAACCAACAGATTCAAGTCATTCAACAGATTTCAGCTGTTGATATTTATAAATAATTTTTTACTTAATAATAAAAAAAATAAACTTAATGATATTCAATCGTCCATTTTTATTGGTGCAAATATACGTCTATGCATTGTCTACTCTGTTGTAGTAACGCATCAACATGCTTTGTAGGACAACAAGGAGTCAAGGACAGGACACTTGCTGGATATATTAAGGAAAGATTGGATCGGAAATAGTTGTTTTAATGCCAATCCAAAGAGTTTCAGAATGGAATTTATTATCTTTAATTGGCTTGTGAGTTTTTATAACGAATTGAAAGGGGAGTGCCGGGTTGGGTTGGGATAGATAATTAATTGCAATGCCAAAAAATTCCATGCTTTTCCATGAAAAACTGAAAGATGCTGAATGCTTTAGCCACAAGGTTTTGTGCATTAAATTTCCAGAGCTTTTTTTTATTGCATTTATGGCTGAAGTTGATGGCTTCAATTCTCCTTTCACTAAAATCAGTATGACCCCCCAAACTGAGAGTTTCGTGTAATTTGTGAAAGCTTTAATACTCACATTTGAATTTACTGTATTGTCCATATATATAATCATTTTCTTAAGTTTGAGAATTAGCAATATTTTCATTTTAGAGTATGCTAAATCGTTTTCTTTTGCCCAATACTATGGTTAGGTAAAATGAGCTAAAACTTCCACATGCATAAATAATCAAATTGAAAAGAATAAAAATATGCTAGGCGTCTGATGACTTACCGTTAAGAAAAAAATGAAAAAAAAAAGAATATAGAAGTTACGGTGAGTATGACGTCGTGACATTGTTAATTTTTTTTTTTATCATCTCAAAAAAAAAAATTGAATAAAATAGAAAACTCTATTTACATTCACACAAGATATTGAAACTGAATGAAATGTAAGCAAACACGAAATATTAATAATTAGAAATGCCAATAAATCATAATGCATGAAAAGTAAGACCCCGACTCCTTAGATCTTAGATTTATGTTGCTATCTCTAGCTACATGTGTTTCTTTCAAATACAGTTTTGATGTAGTACGACACATGATCGTGGAACACACCCAGCAAAATGCATCACAGGATTTGAAGTTCACATGGAGCACATTCACATGATGCAAAATCATACCCCATCATTACCAATTAACCATAGGTGTCATTTATATATCCATTACGGAACTATTTGAGTCTTCCAAAATCAAAGAAAAACCAAGGAAAGCCCCGTAAAACTGCCACCAAACAATGCCTTCAATTCCACAGCAAAAATTTAATTAAGCACCGGTTCTTCTAGCTACTTGATTCATGGCGGGTCAAACAAAAACCCATAAGGCCGTGATTGGCGCCTGGAATTACATTTCACCCCAAACACGCCATTACCCAATATAATAATAAAATAAATCAAAATGATATTAAATAAAATCCGATTGGGCGCAGAACCAGCAGAATACCGTGACGCCTGTTCCCGTGACCCATCCGTACTCCCCCTCCGTAACGGCCCCGGATGACGTGGCAAGGACAAAAGGGGGTCCGTCGGTCGTAAGGCGTGAACAGTTAGTTGAGTAAAAAGTAAAAGGATGGGGGTGCAGTAAAAAAGTAACTTTGAGTACTAAGGAGGAGTAGTTAATGTTGGTGGCGGGGGTTGCTTTGGTTGTTGGGTTAAAGAGAAGTAGAGAACCTAATCCAAAGAAGTATATAAAATTACCGGCGTTTCTAGTTAGTTAACTGTAAACGGCGTTAAGGAGACCGGGGGGGTCATTAATCGTCTATATATAGAGAGGGGAGCTCATTCTCTGACTCATCCTCACTTGGGTTTTTTTCGGCTCTCTTCTCTGCTCTGCACACAAAAACACCGAAACACACCGTTTTGTGTGCTCTCTCTGCTCTTCTCTCACTGTCTTCAATTTTCTCTGCTCCCACATTCCCTCTTCCTATCACTTTAACACAGAGAGAGAGAGAGAGAGAGTGAAAGAGCAATGGCGGTTTCCGAGAGTAAGAAATGGATTCTGGCTTGCGTGTCGGTGCTTCTCTTGTTCTGCTTCGTCGCTGTAATGTCCGGTAGAGTTAGCCTCGACGGCACCTCTCTCATCAGGTTTAACACCTCCCTAGCTCTCTCTCTCTCTCTGTTCTTTTTTACTGTGGTAAAAATTTTGAGAGCAGAATCTGAGCTACATTCTTCTTCTTCTTCTTCTTTGAGTGAAACGAGGTTCAGAAATTGAGAGGTTTCTTGGAATTTTGGGGGCTCCGCCATTAATAGCATTTCTCTTTTGCTTTTACAAATTTTGAAGAATTTAGAGAGAAAATTATGAGAGTTCTTGGTGTTGTGTAGAAGTTGAAGCGGCGTCGTTTTGCTTATTTGTGTTTTTTGGTTTGTTTGTGCAGGAATGGAGGGACTGAGGAGTTGTTGAAGAGCTCGAGCAATTCATCAATGGCGGCCAGGTCGGTTTCGGTAACCCCACCCGCAGTTAATTTTTTTTTTTGGGTTTTTCACTTGTTGTCCACGTGGATGGATCTCAACCGTTCTGTGTGTTGCCTTCTCCTTTTGGGGTTAACCGTACATGGCAATCTCAGCCGTTGAGATCCAGATCCCTAGATCTGGGCCGTTTAGTCCGTTATAGTTCGTTTTCATTCCCCCTCGGATCCCCCCCCCTTCTCTTCACAGCATTTCCATAACTACCCTCCCCCCCGCCCCTAATTTCCGCCCCTTCCCCCCCCCCCCCCCCCCCATGTACTTTTGTCTTGGGGGCAATTCGGTCATGCCGACTGCGGTTTTCTCTCTCCACACACAAACCGCCCCTAACCGTTTTTCCTCGACACTGTCAGCACTGGCCTCGAGCACAGCACACAAAACAGTCCTACAGTAAACCCTGTCCGCCACTGAAACGTGTCGCTCTCTGATTGGCTCCCTTTCTTCTTTTGTCCCAACCTCAACGGCTCCTGGGCCTGAGAGAGAGTGGGAGTGATTCGTTTTTTTTGGAGTCACATGGGTCAAATTGGATTTTCTGTAATTTCTTTCTTTGGTTAATTTTTTTTTTTGGGTGGGGGTCTGATTTTTGTTGTTTGATTTGATTGAATATTCCAGGGTGAATGAGAATGATGATGAAGGCTTGAATAAGCATGCAGTTGAGAACCCTGAGGAAATTGCTTCAATGGTTGACATGTGCGTTTCCCTCTCTTGTCTCTCTCCCCCTCTCTCTCTCTCTCTCTCTCTCTCTATTGCATAAAGACAGCTAACGATTTTTGGTCCCTACCTGCACAATTCTATATGGGTTTATTCTGATTAATATTTTCTGGTTTCAGCATGTGTAATGCACGTGAGGGTAGATAATGAAAGGGACACTATGATTCTGGGAAGCTTTGATTTTTGACTGCATTCAGTTTTGGTGGGTAGGTTAGATGAGGGGGAATTGTAGCTGTGATTAGTACTTCTTAATTGGGGCACTTAAAACACCTAACCCAACTAACCCAATTGGGGTTTGCATTTAACCCACTTACCAGTGTGTTGTTACTGTTTTGGATTGCTTGCATTCTGATGAAACTGACCTCCATTTCTGCATTTTCACATTTCCGTTTTCTGTCATAATCACTGGTTTTGGAGATGAGCATATGCATCCCACATGCTCATAAAGAAATGCCCTATCTGGCGCTGAGCCAGTGAATTTGATAATAGTTAGGTCCGTGTTGCTCATATGTGGGAGTAGACCTCTATGTCAAACAAAGGAGGCCATCCAATAAAGATGCCATAGGCTTTTTACACCCTCTCCCCTTTTTCCCCTGCTTTTTAATTGTCGTTCTTGTTACTATTATTACTACTTTTATGAAGGGATTTCTTATAATGTTTGTCTGAAATGATTTGGTTAGATTTAGATCGTATAAACTCGGTTGAGGTTTGGTTACCTTTTACAAATGGAATATAATTATTGAACAAAAACAATGATTAAAAAGATCACATGCATCTCTGATTTCATTTGTGAACAACAGTTAATCCAGCAATTGTATTACAAGAATTACTTTACTGATAGTGACCTAATTGTCCTCAAAAATGGACAAACTAGTTGCAATTTCCAGGCTAAGTTGTAGTACAGGACATAAAAGGAAACTAGGGAGAAATTGTCATCATTAAAATTCCATAGGAGATTATTATCCCACTTCTTACGTTTTACCATGAATAGGAAATAAAAGTGAACTTTCTGTCTGATTGTTTGCTACTGGGGCATGACCAATGCATCATCATATGTTTGAACATGTTTCTTTTTTGACATTAATGGTAACAGTAGAACCACTTTTGATATTGCAGGAGTATCCGCAACAGCACTGAAAGGAGAAAGCTGGGCTACTTCTCATGTGGAACTGGAAATCCCATTGATGATTGCTGGCGTTGTGATCCCAACTGGCAAAAGAACCGCAAGCGTCTTGCAGACTGTGGCATTGGTTTCGGCAGAAATGCCATTGGTGGTCGTGATGGGCGCTTCTATGTTGTCACTGACCCTAAAGATGATGATCCCGTTAACCCCAGACCCGGTACTCTGCGCCATGCTGTCATCCAGGATGAGCCTCTCTGGATTGTGTTCAAACGTGACATGGTGATCCAATTGAAGCAGGAGCTTCTCATGAATAGCTTCAAGACCATTGATGGCCGTGGAGTCAATGTCCACATTGCTAATGGAGCATGCATTACAATCCAGTTTGTTACAAACATTATAGTTCATGGTCTGCATATCCATGATTGCAAGCCTACAGGAAATGCTATGGTGAGGAGCTCCCCATCTCACTTTGGGTGGAGGACAATGGCTGATGGTGATGCTGTCTCCATCTTCGGGTCAAGCCATATCTGGGTTGATCACAATTCCCTCTCCAATTGTGCTGATGGTCTTGTTGATGCTGTCATGGGGTCAACTGCTATTACCATCTCAAACAACCACTTTACCCACCACAATGAAGTATGTCTAATGCCTGTTTCTGATTAATATTTACTTCCATCTGTATTTTTGTTGTGATAATGACATTTTATCTATGCAATTGAATCAGGTTATGCTGTTGGGCCACAGTGATTCTTATACCAGGGACAAGCAAATGCAGGTGACTATTGCCTACAACCACTTTGGAGAGGGACTTATCCAACGAATGCCAAGGTATTTTTTCAACTACAACCGACATATTAAAAGCCTTTTAATTTCCATGTCTCATCTGTCCAATTCAATTAGAATGATTTCTGGACATAAAACTTGGCTGCAAGAAACTGTAACCCTGATGACGGTATTCAATATTGAAATGGGATTTTGCCTTGATGGTAGCAGAAATACATTACCAATTTGTTAATGGTGCCATGAACTATGAATAATGCAGGTGTAGACACGGATATTTCCATGTGGTGAACAATGACTACACTCACTGGGAGATGTATGCCATTGGTGGAAGTGCAGAACCCACTATCAACAGCCAAGGCAACAGATATGCAGCTCCAGCCAACCCCTTTGCAAAGGAGGTATTGTATTAACCATTACTCACATCTACTTTTTGATTATGATGAAGTTTACATAGTAAGTTTTCTGATTATTGGCGAAAAATTGCATTGTGAAGGTTACCAAGAGAGTCGAGACAGCACAAACTCAGTGGAGGGGCTGGAACTGGAGGTCAGAAGGTGATCTTCTACTCAATGGTGCCTTCTTCACTCCATCTGGAGCTGGAGCTTCAGCTGTCTATGCCAGGGCCTCAAGCTTGGGAGCCAAGTCATCTGCCATGGTGGGAACCATAACTGCTGGTGCTGGTGTACTGGGGTGCCGCAGAGGACATACCTGCTAGTACTAGTAGTACCTCATTCTCAGTTTTACACGTATAGAACTCTACCCAATTTCAAAATATTCCACCAATTGGTTTATTCCCCACTCATCTATTCTTCAAAAATTGGCAAGTGTACATTATTTACACATGTCACTATATCATCGAGTCCAAATCCGAACCCAAATCCATTTCCCTCCCTCACCCCACCAAATTGTCTATTCTGTCATTGCTCAACCTCGGTCTGCTTCCTCTGAAAATTACAATGCCATTTTAGGAGCAGGTGCAGAAGTGTTGTTCATGTATTTTTTTTTCTTTCTTCTTATATCCTATCTTTCGGTCTTACTCTGTTTCATCCTATCCACCACCATATTCTAACCACAGTTTGCGTGTCCTTATCTATCTTCCCTCCCAGTGTCAGTCTTTTTCCTCTGCATACATTTGGGGTCTTATTATAGGGTATGAATGGTTTTCTGGGTTTCTGCTTTTGTCTAGAGTCTTACAAGCAATTAGTGTGAGATATGAATGTCAAAAACTTGGGTCACTAAAGGACTTTATTACAATCTTATAGAGAGAGAGCATAGCATTTGGCAGTGATGTTTTGTACCTTTTCACTTTTAAGCTTTTTTCTTCTTTGGCAAATGGCAATGGAAGCAATCTTTTACTTTTGGTTGTGCAATACAAGTGGGTTCTCTTATGTTTCTCTGTATATCATTATGCTCAACTCTCAATTATCAATGTTTGTTTCTCTGCTGGCATTTCTAATTGCTCCATGTGCTCTCCCAACATACCACATGGTGCAAATCAAGTCATTAACCAACCAACAAACCAACATGTTAATTCATCATTACCTTTTCTTCACCTTTAGAATCATGTCACCAACTGATGCATTACTTCATCTGGTAATTGGTTAGCAAAAACAGGAGACAACAATCATTCATGGAGAAGAAAGTATGGCTCATCTTCTCTGTAACTACCAAGTCAGATATGAAATACAAAGGACTACAAAAAAGTAAAATATTACGAAATAGGGCAAAACTTTATCTTCTGTGAACTGAAAATTGTCGACAGCAAGAATTATATTCGATTGTGAGGTGATTCAACTCAATCCGATTAGGGATAACATAGAACGTGGTATCACTGGTATGCAATCGTAAGTTAAAAATAAAAATGACTTTAGACAAAGACATTTGATATTGTCAAACTATGAGGTAAAAATCATGTGAATTGTGTCTTACATGACACATATGTGGACAAAAGGATCCATATGCTTACAAACGATCCCAAGTTATAGGATATGGTTGTTTCTAGCGCAAAAATGGTTGTATCTAATGTAATTCTCAATCCATTACGTAGTCCAAAACTAGTGCATTAGATAGCAACGTACTTGGTATTTAGTGCCATCAAATCCCCAACGGACATATTCCGAAAGGTCTGCAGAAGAAGGAACGAAGCTAGCTAGCTGCAACGGCAGGGGCATGTGGTGGTGCCCAAAATGACCCACCACCACCAAAGTGACCACCACCACCACCCATAACTTTAGAAGACGATGAAATAAATGTTGATTATGCCTTTTCCCCTAACAAGTAGTGGCGCAGAGTAAATGACACTATCAAACAGATAGACCGATTAGTGGAAACAAGGGCAGTGATGAGTCCTATTTCTTAGTGTTGGATGATATCAATAAAATCACAACCCCAACTGCCCTTTCTTTTTTTTTTTTTTTTTTTTTTTTTTTTGCTCTATTTGGAAATTTCCGGCACCGACAATCTCACTATGGCAAGCAAGAATCCTATTTCAATTCCTATATCTCTATTCCAAGTAAGAAAACAGAGGCTGGTAGCTCATTCCTCTTTTTATGAGTTGATTAGGCATTTAATGGATTATCACTCATTTTTCTTGTTACGAAACAAAATAGTAAAACTCAGAATGATCAGCATTAGTGGCAATGGGCACCATCGAAGTAATAACAAAAAGATTATCTACCACGAGTGGGATAAAAAAACCTCTAGATGATACAACTTCTATACGTCGAGTTTTACATCGTTTAGGGTTTATTTTTTCACAGCTTAAGCTTTTGAGGTTAGTGGTTGTCAACATTTATATAGGCTTTAGTCCGTATTGGACAATATACGAGATCTACGTGGTTACATATATATTTTCCTCGAGCAAAGTCTATTAATGTATTTCTACGTATATATACTATATTGGGAAGTCGTGCACTTACTAGCAAAGGCTTGGGCAGCCCTATTTGATAGGGAGTTTGAGTATTTGCTCGGCAGAAAGTAGTACCCAAATTACCTTATTCTGTTGTCCATATGAACTCGTTGTTTTAAGTCCTTTGCAACTTTACCACAGACCAACCCTAGTCTACATCTGGAACCCTATACAGAAAATGACAAGAACTAGCTGATTCTAAATCTACGTATAAGATCTTGTTTTATAACTGGGGAAACTTCCCATTAAAGTCACTTCCCATTGAGTAAGAACACGACCAAAACAACGTTATGACGTAGTTTGAATTGGATGAACCACGTAAAATCCTCTTTCATTCACATTTATCGATTATGTGAACGACAGTCGACGAAGATTGTAAACTTTCATCATTGTGCTCGTAAGATCTTTTAGAACTGGGGAAACTTCCCATTAAAGTCGGTTGCCATTGAGTAAGAACGTGAAAGTTAGTTTGAATTGGGTGAACTATGTAAAATCCTCTTTCATTCACATTGACAGAATATGTGAACGACCTCGAACAAAGATTGTGAAAGTATTATTCGCAATGGCTGAACAATTTTTCTTTGATTATATGGCCTTAACAGCATAACACTACATGTATATGCACAAATGGAAATATACATCAAGGTTAGGGGACGTCATGAACAACAATCAAGTCCGTTGATCGATCAATCAGCAATGCTTTTGACCAATATATAAGAACTAGGGGCAAGTCCTTCGAGGGTTTAGGGCAGTCATTTCAGGGGTTTTGTGAATTATATAAAATAGGTAATCCACATTGCTTAATATGGCATCAATGTATGGGGTAAAAATAAAACTAGTAAAAGAGTACCACTAATGGAGTTATTCTGTTTCCATAACTAGTTGAACAGTTCATACTTCATAATACTTTTGGCTGAAGTGAGTATAATCACAGTTGAAAAGTTTATAACATTTTCAGCTCTCTGTGATGTTGTGATCTTCAACTCAATTTGTATGCAAGAAAGCTATTTCTCCACACTGACCTCTCATTTTCGCAAGTGCCCAGATATTAAATGTTAAAAACTGTAACTTCCACTGTCTCTAACTTTTGTAGACCATCAAACAAGGCTGGATGACTTGCTGATGACAGGAAAAGCTTGCATACTAGGGAAGCCTATGCAGAGGCAACATGATAGAGATATTCACTCCTAGGTAGACTAGTTGGTCTCAAAAGTGTATGCAGCTTCAGCAAAGTGAGACTTCACTAGTGCAAGAGCTCTAGAGCGATGAGAAATCTTGTTCTTTTCTTCCTTTGACATCTCGGCATAACTACAAAACGAACAACATGATTCAGCTTTAAGTACTAATTCGGACCACTGAGAAAAACATTTTGAAACTTCAAATAAAGATAACACTTACGTTTGCTCGTAACCATCAGGTTGAAATATTGGATCCCATCCAAAATCATTTGGTCCCCTTGCAGGAACTATTTTCCCCTGACATTCATCCATAAAATGCATGTTAGTGCCACACCCGGGTGTTGGCCATCAAGTATAACCATTTGTGGAAACTATTTACGCTGTATATTAACTATTTATGCTGTATATTCCAAACAGCCACAAATTCCAATTTTCTTGTAATTCAATTCTTTTTACAACGTAAGCACAGATGAATCACTTTTCAACCTGAACAATATCACCATTCAGCATCTAGTTTTATCCTATGAATCCAACCAACATTCTCTAGTTAAAGGACCTATTTCAGGTCAACTAGAATTAAGTCATACTTGATCAAGTCTGAGAACTTGTGATTGACTCATGCCAGGCAGGAGAAGACAGATATAGATAGAGCACTCCTTTCCAATACAAGAAACCAATCCATTACCTACATTAGTCTCTCTGTATTACTGGACTAAATAGACTATGTGAATCACTACGATCCTCCTGGTTTCAGGCAAGTCTTTCTAGTTCTATTGACTCTAGCAAGATATCTTCTTCTCTCTCTTTTTTTTCTCTGTTTTTGGGTTACTGCAGTATCTAATAGTTTTATTCATGAGGAGAATTTTTTTTCTCTTTTGCATAATTAATTTAGGTGTCTCAACTCATCCTTGCTCAGATGAAAAATACAGGGACTACCACAACCAAAATAGGAAATAATAAATAATATACTGATGAAAGGAAAGGACATGGGGGCATCAAAATCATGTCTGCAAGATTTCAAATTATACTAAAGTTTCTAGAGCTATACAACAAACAGGCAAAGTGAAAGAGGACACCCTGAATATTAGAGATAAGAAAATATTTGTCTACATACCGGAGTTTTACCCAGAAATACAATAGGCTCAGCATTGGGCCCAATGGCGAAAGAAAAGGAGCACAAAGCATATGCAGATTTATCCTCATACGCCATCAACATATTGTTGAGACCTATAAAAAAGTAAGAACCATTGAGCAAGCCACAAAGACATTTTTGCACAATTAAATAACTGATAAACTCCAACCTTCATGTCCAATCTTCTGCAGGAACCACTTGCTGCATTGTTATAAGAAATATTAGGACCACATTTTTGTAGGAATATTAAAACAGTCAAAACAAGATCACATAACTGGAAGTCTTAGCTATTTGTGCTTTAAATATTGAGCTGGATGAAGTTCAAAAACAAACACAAGTTATATGGAAGTTAAATTTAAGAAAGAAAAAATAGCATTAACCTAGGAGATGGTCTCTCACTTTAGGCTAAGTTTGGTGGAGGGAGATGGGGAGGGATGGAACTTTGAGGAAAAATTAGAACGTTATAAAGTCTGATTATTGTTTGTTTGGACTTAGGACCCTAGTAGGAAAAGCATCCCCTTCTGGGCCACAATAATATATGATCCCTCAACTATGGATGAAAGTTGAGGAAAAGAACATCCCAAAATATAAGTCACGGGTAGTGTCATATATTCCTTCCTCTATTTCATTCTCTTAAACCTATCTATTCCTCTGTCTCTGTCTTATCAAATACTTAACTAATAATATTCAATAGTACATCTAAATGAACTAATGAACCCACATATCTGGTCTCAACCAAAAGGAGCAGCAACAAGCAGGTTATAAAAGGGGACCTTCCTCTCTCCCTTGGCATTTCAACATGTATCAATACTACGGCAATACCATAGATGTTCATAACCAAGAAGTATCAGTGATTAGCTACAGAACTTTGACATGACTAACCGCATTTCACAAACATAACTTTTTCTCAGTATATGACACCATGAATAGGTAATTTTCCAAGAATGATAGCCACAGGACAAACAAAAAGAAAAGTTTTCAAATTTGCAGCATAAACAATGACAGCATCCCATTCAGAAAGCATAGGATGTGCCATCAGCTTTATCCTTCATCAAAGCATCGAACACCAGAAAAAGTAAGAAAAGCATACTGAGGAGAGAGTCAATGATAAATCACAAGCCATCTCCAAATTTTAAATTCTATATCATCAAAGAAGAGAGGTACACATACAGAAAGTACGCAAGAAAACCAAGACTAACATCATTTTTGTTCTATAATGAGAGAAGAAACCAAGTGCAACATTCAATCATTGTCTGATTCTTTATTTTTCAAAAAGCTCCATGAGAGGGAGAGGTTGAATGAGAGAGCAGTGCTCATCTTAGGACAACAGAGGCTTAGTTACAAGAAGACAGGATTGTGTAAAGGAAGAAGAAGGGAAAGGAAAAGAGAAAAAGTAAAATTGATAGATGCAACTAATTAAGCAAACCAAATGAGTATACCTTAACAAAATCAATAGTGTACATTTAAAGGGAACCCCTATTGAGCCATAGACAGAAGAGGAAAGATATGCTGCAATGCCGCATCGAATTTCTCAATAAACTTACATTTGAAAGAGGTGGTTGTTAGACAGCAACACCATATGACATTTTGTGTTAAAAGAAAACTGTGTATTGCTATAGATATTACACAACTCAGTTATAGAACTGGATCTGCATGTATGCAATAACTTCAACCACTAACCAATTGGGTATCCTAAATTCAAACATAGTGGAATTGAAAACAAATAAAACAACAAGAAATCACAAATATTTACTCACAAAACCCACTGCCTTCATGAACCTTCTGGTTATCAAAAATCAATCTTTTTTTTTTGGCTTCCGTATGATAAAAATATCAAATTTTGAGCAACAAAAGATAAATCCACCTGGTGAGAGCAAGCAAGATGAAAAACTTACATGTAAGGCCCTGCATTGAAATTCAAACAATCAAT
>BDJD01005021.1:22843-34137 GCA_002564525.1 Rosa multiflora | reverse complement strand
TCGTCGTAATCAAAATATGAGATTAAAAAATGGCATCGTAATTTAAAATAGGTTTTGAAATTACCGCCGGAGACGCCGAGTGGTCAAAATCGCCAGAAGACCGCTCCCGCCGATTGGTGCCATTGTTGGAGTAAGAAGACAGTACCTTCATGAGGCGGCTGACCAAAGAATCAAAAACCGAGTTCATCATCCTCGTCGTCATCATCGATCATCGTTTGCGATGGTGGATGGTGATTCGATTTCCGGTGGATTTGAGAGAGGGCGAGAGGTGTTATTCTAAAATGGATCAGGGAAGAGAGAGCTGATGGCTTGAGTTGTAATTAAATTTAACTCTAATGGTAGGTTGTAAAGAGGTGACCTTAATTATCATGGAGACATTTGTGTATCCTGAATTATAATAAGACACTTCAAAATAACCTCTTTTATCATTAGCCCTATAAAAAAAGTAATGCAAGTTGAGATACTAATATATACCCTTGGATGCCAAAAGTCCTCATACTTTGATGCCAACAAGAGGGCAGTAAGGCCAATTAATTGCATTTAATTCTTCTTAATTGAGACTTCAGAAAGATATTGGTCTAACAATGTCACCATGAGATAAAGTGTTTCTTGCATCAGATTAAATTTGAAGTGTACCTATTCCCAGATCGGCATACATTAGCATTGCAAGAGAAAGGTAATACCTATCTACTGAACAGAAGTGCAAGCAAAAGAAAACCAAGCAAGACAAAAAGAAAAGAAAATATAGGGAAGCAACAGAGTGTAAAATAAGTACTTCAGTTAACCAGTTGACCAATATGCCGCACACATGAGGAGTAATGTCTGCCTGAATCAACAGGAAACAACAAATGCACATGTTGAAAAGGAATGAAATGTTACCAACTATCAAACTGAAGGCAAAATGACACCTGCAAAATGTAGTAGTCCATGAACCTTCAAGCAATTTTACGACTAACCAATGGCAACAAACTATACAATACCAAAATTATAAACAATTCATGTCAACCAAATTTGGTTGATTGGGGTTTCAATTTGGGTATTGACTGAGATGAAAATCAAAAATTATGTTTTAAAAGTAAGGGAGAATTTTTCAAACAGTACTTGAACTAAAGGTGACTATGAATTAACGTTCATGGCTTTACACTAATTACATTTTGGTATTTGGACTCTAAAAATCTCGACCTACTTTTGGTACACACCGTCAATTAAGTCAATTAATTTTGTAAAGGGTAGTTTGGTATTTTCACTCTCTCTCTCTCGGTCATGATCAAATCTCAACTCCAATCTCATTTCCCTGCTTTCTGCAACCTCGACTCTGCCTTCACCTAATGCCCAGAAGCCCAGATAAACCGCAGCTGCCATTCCTCCAAACCAAGTCGCTGTCAGCCTCCCTAGCCTCTCCGGGCTGAGCCCTGCGTCTTAACCACGCACCAGCCTCCAATCGGGCCGACCCCATTTTTCTCTCTCTTCTTCCTTCATTCCTCTTCTTCTTCTTCTTCTTCTTCTTCTTCTTCTTCTTCTTCTTCTTCTTCTTCTTCTTCTTCTCTATCTCTCTCTCTCTCTCTCTCTCTCAAAGTTCTGATCTTCGAACCATGGTTTCCCGACCCAGAAAACTGAATTGACAGCTTGGCTAAAATTGGAGATAAACAAATGAAGAAAGGTTGAGTATTTGAATCTCCAAATTGATAGCTTGGCCCCTGTGCACAAAACATGAACTCACTCACTGTGCACAAAACCATCATCAAAATCAACACCAAAACAATCTGACTGGGAGTAACAAAAGACCGAAGCTTTTAACAACCCAAAATGCCATCGTAGCAAGCGGAGGAGCAGCATCGAGCTCACTGCGGTTCTTGCTTGGAAGTAACAAAACCATCATCAAAATCAACACCAAAACAATCTAACTGGGAGTAACAAAAGACCGAAGCTTTTAACAACCCAAAATGCCGTCGTAGCAAGCGGAGGAGCAGCATCGAGCTCACTGCGGTTCTTGCTTGGAAGTAGCAGAAAGTTCCACTTTCTCCTTGTCTTTGTCGCGTTGCAGCATCTCGAGAAACAGAGTCGCTCTTCATCTCTGTCGCTGACATTGACCACCTTCCCAAAGCTTCTTTCTATTTCAGTCTAATCAATCCAAGCAGCAATCAACACAGAGGTAGGACAAGAGGACTCTCCTTAATTTCACACTGGAACCGCCTCAATCCTCACCACTTTGCTTTTGCTCTTCCCTACCACCGTGAACAGACTCGACCCTCGAACTCGCGGCGGCGATGGCAACTTCGGGTTTGGGTTGGTGACAGACCTCATTGACTCCGCCGACTCCATCGTCCTCATGAAACGCTCCTCCCACTCCATCTCCCACAATCTCTCCTTTTTCCACCACGCCATCATCCACTCCCTCTCTCTTTCTTCCGATTCTGATTCCAATTCCAATTTGGATTTCTTCACCTTCTCATCTTCGATCCATGGTTTCCTAACCCAGAAACCCAAAGCCAAGACATTTTATTTAAAAGAAAAATAGACTTTCCAAAGTAGATCTACAGTCAAGATCGCACCACCAAATCAACTTCGGGTTTGGGTTGGTGACAGACCTCATTGACTCCGCCGACTCCATCGTCCTCATGAAACGCTCCTCCCACTCCATCTCCCACAATCTCTCCTTTTTCCACCACGCCATCATCCACTCCCTCTCTCTTTCTTCCGATTCTGATTCCAATTCCAATTTGGATTTCTTCACCTTCTCATCTTCGATTTATGGTTTCCTAACCCAGAAACCCAAAGCCAAGACATTTTATTTAAAAGAAAAATAGACTTTCTAAAGTAGATCTACAGTCAAGATCGCACCACCAAATTTTTTTTTTATTAAAAAAAAAACTAACTTTCTGAAAGTGGATAGTCAAGTGACAACTTTGAAGGGTAAAGTTATTGACAGTGTATACCAAAAGTGGGTTGAGATTTATAGTCCAGGCAGGTACCAAAGTGTAATTAGTGTAAAGTTAGGAACGTTAATTCACAGTGACCTTTAGTTCAGGTACTGTTCGAAAAATTTTCCCTAAAAGTAATAGATCTTATTCAAGAAATAAAACAAAGTTATGTTAAAATCTAACTGAGGGGAGGGAACTTACTAATTGCCATAGCCGAAAGTTGACAATGGGTAACTATAGTTCAATTTGACGTTTCGCATTCACGTACTAGGCCTACCTGCTGCTCGCCGTCCTGCTAATGGTTCACTCATATTGGCAGGTACCAAAGTGTAATTAGTGTAAAGTTAGGAACGTTAATTCACAGTGACCTTTAGTTCAGGTACTGTTCGAAAAATTCTCCCTAAAAGTAATAGATCTTATTCAAGAAATAAAACAAAGTTATGTTAAAATGTAACTGAGGGGAGGGAACTTACTAATTGCCATAGCCAAAAGTTGACAATGGGTAACTATAGTTCAATTTGACGTTTCGCATTCACGTACTAGGCCTACCTGCTGCTCGCCGTCCTGCTAATGGTTCACTCATATTTTCGAACTAAGATTAAACATACAAAAAAAATGTTAACCATCAAGACATCAACAATAACAGAATCATTAACCCTCAATTGAAAAATAGAAACCCTAACCCCCAATTTTACAATCTACTACCCTAACAAATTAATCCCAAATTAACATTGTCACCTGTAATCATATTGAGAACGCATAATTCAAGCCAAAAATCTAGAGCCAAATCACCGAATGGAAGATGATATGAGTGAATGCGAATGATATGAAACCAAATCACGGAATGATAGAGGGAAAGAAAAAGAAAATAGAAAGAGAGAAAGGAAGGAAAGAGGAACGAAGCCATACCTTACGTTCTACAACTGAATGGAAGAAAGGAGAGAACGAGGGAGATGACAAGAGATTGGAATGGTTGCTTGAGGCTTTTCTGTTTGGTTTCGTGCAAATTTTTAAATTTTAGTATAAGGCGTTCCTTTTCCTAGAGATAGAAATAGGAGGAGGGGAAACGTGCCCGCTCTTCTTTTTAAAAGCCCGCTCTTCCTTTTAGAAGCCTGCTCTCTCGTCATTGACCTAGTTTTAATTTTTTCATAGCGTTTACATGCAAAACAGCTATTATAGATTGAATTAATAGCCGTTGGTGAAAAAATGCTATTATTAAATGCTATAAATAGACACTTTTGTTGTAGTGATTGTTTCCATTCTTTTTTTTTAATTGTCTCTTGATTTTTGGTTGGTTTGATTCGTGGGTGTCAATGGTCTGATTTCTCATAGTGGCTCCTCTATAAACCTTTGTTTGTTCAGGATAGTGGCTCCCCTATTTCCATTCTCTTTGTTAATTGTCTGCTACTGTAATTTGTTGTTCAGGATAGGAGAAAGAGAAGGTTGTGTGAATTAAATAGAGTATAATTTAAATTCATGGGCTATTTAGAAACCCTAACCCCCAATTTTACAATCTACTACCCTAACAAATTAATCCCAAATTAACATTGTCACCTGTAATCATATTGTCTGCTACTGTAATTTGTTGTTCAGGATAGGAGAAAGAGAAGGTTGTGTGAATTAAATAGAGTATAATTTAAATTCATGGGCTATCCTCATAAATTGTGTCTGACTTTTTCTCTGGGTCTGAACTATCAAATAGGACAAACTGTATGGATCTTAACTTCAGGAAATAGAGCAATTGTAAATTTTTTACTGTAATTTTTTTTTTCTGAACAGAAATTTTCAGAAACAAAATGCAATTATTTAACCCTAGGATGCTCATATATAAGGGATTCTCAAGAAGAGCCCCCTCAAGAAGAGTCTCTCAACACTACTAGAATTATGTTAATAGACATCAGTCTAGAACCAATGTAAAACTAAAATCCGACAGATCTCTTAGTTGGTGATGTAAAAGATCGAGAAAATCAGACATCGGTCAGACACTGATGTCCAGGATAACAACCAACATCGCTTCTAAAACACAAATCGATGTATAATCGTTATAATCATCATAATTTTGTATGTTAACTATATTTAATTCTTCATATTTTCACATTTTATGCTTAATAAAGTATATGTCGAACAATACCTAAATGAACATTTAAATCGATTACAATTTCAGAAATGACATCTAATACTCTTCTTGACATTAGTGTTCAAAAACTATTGTTTGTTCTTGGCCATTTTTCCATGCACTTTGCCACCTTATTTTCCTAAGAACGATATATGTGCCTTGAGGCAACATCGGTTATTTTATTAAAGAATGAAGTGTTCTTTTACACGGGACATCGTTTTTATTTATGTAAAACCATGTTTACTGGTTTTATGTACATTGCTTCTTTTAACATGAACTGATATGTTATTTTGTCGTAGACATAACTTCATGTTTTTAAAACCAATGTTCTGTATTTTATGGTAAATCGGTTTACTTTATTATAAGTGATTTGTACGTTGATGATAGATTACGTTTCCGTGTTTAGAAATCGATGTGCATTGGTTTTGGTTACATGGATTTTGTGGACACATTTTGATATGTTGATAATCATGAGACATCAATTTTTATTTTGGTATTGATTTTTAATCTCTCAATTGACTTCGTTTTCCTTGGCAATACTGTTTTGTTATGCTTTTATATACATCATTTCATTTTGACAAGCATGATGTGCAAAGTTTGCATCTAACTGCTGTTGGGAAAAGAAATACATTTTTCTCATCATCCTAAAATTGCGGCATTCCATTAATTTTCTATCCAAATTCATGATCCAAGCTACAATCAGCACCTAATTATCCAATATCTTGTTGTACTTGACACGATTATGACATAAAAGAGCATTCTCACTAGAAACTGATATGCAAACATCCCATGCAGCATTCAGCACCTGAAAGGAAAGAATGTAATGTTTATTTAGGTTGACCGAGACCTATTTTCTTGTCAAGAATAAATCTGGAAAAAAAAAAAAAAAGCAAACCAAAAGTCAAGTGCCCTACAAATAAGAACCCCCACAGCTTGTAGGCAGCACCAATAATTGAACACAATGGAAAGAAAGATCTTCACAATTAACTACATTGTAGAACCAGAATAATCAGATCTAGCAAACCCTAGGGATCATGGCATACATAAATTCAGTACTACCGGTAAAGAGATCGTAAGCTCAAAATTCCACGTTTTTTCTTACCCTTCAATCAAAAAGGAATCCTTGAGTTATCCCCCAAGTTTCTTTATAAATTGAGGAGAATTCCACAAATGGTCACTCAACTATGACTCATTCGACACTTTGGTCACTGAAATTTCAAATATATCACTTTGGTCACTCAACTATTACACTGTCAATCACTTAAGTCACCCAAATAGTATTTTTTATAATTTTTTTTAATGAAAAAAAATTAACAAAGTGATTTAAGTGATTGATAGTGTAATAATTGAGTGACCAAAGTAATATATTTGAAACTTGAGTGATCAAAGTATCGAATGAGTCATAGTTGAGTGACCATTTGTGAAATTTTTCCTATAATAGTTGGTGCTCCTTATTAAACAACATGAAAATACAAAAAAAAAAAAAACTCATCAAAAGGGAGGACGCGCACACTTATAATAAACTAGGTTTCAGAAAGAGAACTAAGTATCGACCAGCCTTTTTTTTTTTTTTTTTAATGATGGTCTCAACAATAAGATTAATTCTTTAGAATCCTGTCAAACTGCATTACAGAATTCATTTTCAGAAAGGGTAACATCCAAGCACATAATCAATTCTCTAGTTGTCACTCTCGTAAAGTCTATTCCCTCGTGTGTTTTCGGATCACTTTCATTATAATCTTGAACATATATGAAGAACTTGCGGGCACGGCGCTTTTCAAATAGACCCATGAGTGGAGATTTAAGTGCCTCCATGTCAGTTGCTGGAACCCTGTGAACCTATTGCAATGGATATACCACTCATAAGGATTGAGATCAATTTTATATATCAATGTGTAAGAATAATCAAGAAGTGTCGCAAGCCGGCAGAAATTTTACCTTTCCTTTATTATAGACAAAACCGCCATCGACAGCTTTGAAGGACAAATACTTGGTAACAGCTGTATGAATGAGGACACGCATTAGAGTTCCATTGGCCATCATAAACTACACAGAGAAAATAAAACAGGTTAGGGAAATTTAAAACAATAAAACTAACTCGTAGCTTGTGAGCAAAGCACAATGCAAAGCAATGTAGAATATAACAAATAAAACGTACGTATCCCTACTAGAGCCCAACTGTGCTGGGGGCTTATCATCTCCCCTGAACCTCTTCCACAGCTGCCAGAAAATAGTGTAAAGATCACAGAAAAATAACTCAAAACTAAAGGTTAAGTAAACAGTGAGGCACAACTAGTACTTGGTCACTAGTTAAAGATTAAGTGGCAGAAATTGGACCTGAATAAGATTTAAGTGATGCACACCCTCCTCCGTAATAGTCATTCCTATCCATGTATAATAGAACCTGGATCAGAAGATGCAAATAGCCATCATATAAGTGCTTTATCAATATTAAGTGATCTTTAGCAAAAGAACATATTTAGCGAGAGAAACGTGCAGACTATTCTTTAAACAGGTAGTAAATATATACACAGAAAAGAGGCCTACATAAAAATGATCCAAACAGAACAGAAATGAATATAATAAAGAATTCAGTATAAGTAAACTTGGTAGGTTACAGTTCCAAGTTTCAAGCACAGACAAAGGATGAGTAATAATCAGGAAAGTAAAGAAAGATGCTGGGGGTATCACAAGATAAAAACATCAAGCTCTATAGTTAAAACAGAAAGTCCCAGCAATAATGTGAAACTGAAGGTCCTAGTGAAGATGGAAGAGAAAGCAACCTTAATTGAATAACGAACAAAATCTGTTGGATCTATATTATTCTTTTTGTATACAAAACTCTTCTATTACCATTTATAATTTCTAGCTAATTTCATGTTCTTCTGTTGTGTCTCTATAAGTATTCACTTTCACTACTACAAAATATGCATCACACAACAGTGTATAACTGTTGTCCCAAGAGTAAAGTTCTGTCGTCTATCTCGGTGTTGTGTGATTACAATACTCAGACGACGGTGAATCACCGTTGTGTGTCGATCATAGGGACAACGCAGAAGATAGAACCGTTGTCCCAAATATGCGCATGCCAATGCCAGAAATTGGATGCGCGGCATGCACCGCATCCAATTTGTTGTTTCAATGGCTACTCACACAACAGAATTAAGTTTCCAACTGATGTTGGTTGCCTAATCAGACAACAGAAATATTATGAACTGTTGTTGGATGATCTTTACCACAACAGATATTTGTATACAACTGTTGTGTGATAGTTGTAATTATATTTGTGGCCAACCAATGGCTGTTGTATGTGAGAGATTAAGTTTGAATTTTGCACCAATTGTACAACACAATGGTTCTATACTGTTGCGTGATTCAACAATAGGACAACTGCTTTATGTTTTTTCTGTTGTGTGATTCACAACAAACACATACTATATATATATATATATATATATATCTATGTAAACTTCATCTTTTTGTCAATAGTTAAATTCTGTCAATATATTTTTGATATTATTCAATTCACATTGTTCGAGTGAATGAGTAAGTTGTTAGGTTACACTAAGCAGTTGATTGTGGAATTGTTTTGTCGAATGCAGACTTTTATTGTTTTTTTTTTAAGCGAGACTTATATTTGTTTTTGTTTGATTGAAATAAAAAAATTTATTTTTATGTTGATGTTTGATTTTAACTTCATAGTTTACAATCGATAATTATTTGAATGAATTTTTATATAATAAATTAGTAATATTGTTAACGGGGATTGGGGCGGGTGCGGGGACCTAATCCCCAATGGGGACGGGGACGGGGAATCCCCAGTTTCTTATTACGGGGATTGGGGCGGGTAAGGGGATGGGGAATGAAGTCGGGTATGGGGATGGTAATTTAATCCTCTTACCCTACCCTCCCCATTGCCATCCCTAGTTGGAAGAAAATCAATTACACTCAACAAAACTTTTGGACACTTCAGTTACAGAAAGGCTGCCTCAAATTACAAATCAAACAACTAGCAAATAAATCCATAGCAAGAGCTAAACTAATTAGGATTATGCCTCAATTAAAGTTTTCCTAAAATACAGAGAACAAATTAAGTTTTCATAAAATTGCTCCTTTGCACAGAATACACACATGCAGAGCTGAAAACACATCAAGTAAGTCAATAATATAACATCAAGCAGATAAAAAAACAAAGACCTTGAACATGGATGTTATAGAAGATAAATCATTGCTTGCAAATATGCAGTAAGGGAACACACAGAACATGGCATCATATTCACTCAACCAATCTATTTGAAGTTAGAAGTCAAATGAGCAGTGTATTATGTGGATTAGATACAATTCGACTAAGTCTTTCTTATAATGAGATCAAATGGTATCATGGACTTTCCATAACCAAATCAACATTAACAAAAGTCCGAAACGCAAGCAAAAACTACAAAATTTCATGAAAAACAAATAGATTTCTCAAATTAGCATTCTCAAGATTAGAGCAGTACCTGGAGGCCGGGATCAGAGGCTCCATGGACGGAGTTCTCAAGAAGCATCTCAAGCTTCAGTTTGAGAGGATTTAATGGTGGTGGCCGTGGCGGCAACAGTTTATTCAACTTGGCCGCCGGCGAAGGCTTCGAATCCAAGGCTCCATAGACGAGATCTGAAGGCGGAGAAGCATTCTCCTTGGAGGTTTCACGGAGGCTTGCCGGACTAGGGTTTGGCGACTGGTGCGGCTCCATCGTCTCCGGTAAGAAATTATGGTGCAGCTGTATAGACTTCATCTTTGTCAATTTCATAGGCTTGCACAAGCCCGACCTGAATTGCAAAACAAACAGAAGAAGATAATGAATTTGAGAAGAGATTAACTAGTGATTGTAATGGTAGAGAGGAGAGAGAGGACCTACGCTAGAAAAGGAGGCGGGCGCTGATTGGAGGCGGAGAAGGAGGAGGAGGTGAAGGAGGTCACAGAACGAGGAGAGGAGGTGGAGGAGGTCAGGTGAAAGACTTCTCGCTAATTAGGGTTTGAAAAGTGTGTATTGACAAAGTGAGAAGAGTCGAGTGTTGGAGGGAATGAAGTTTAGTCCCCTCGCGTTTCTAATGGAGGGAATGAAGTTTTCAAAATTTTCGAATGAAAGTTTACACATCAGTTAATTTAGCGACCAATGTTAATAATCACATTATAAATTGGATACCTCATTAACACGTTTTTTTACATCGCGTGAAATTCTGATCGATTTAATAGTGGTGATGTTGTAGGGGGCACTTTGATTGGGATTGTACGGCAGTGGATATTCATGGGTAATGACCCAAAATCTTGTCCCCTTTATCTGAGTAAGCGAAGACTAGGCCCAGCAAACTTCGAAGAACTGAGAATCCTAGGAAGCTTGCTGTTGTGTTCTTCCCGGCAGCTCCTTGCATATGCAGGCAGTGAATTGAACATTCCAAGAGAGGCTTGGCAAGATGCATGTGGCGTGGGAGCTAGCAAAGCATGAGTTTGAGAAGAAGAGATTCCGGCAATTGTATGATTTCTGGGTTTTGGTTTAAGGTTGATTGGGGGGAATTTATGGCTAGAGATTCAGAGATAGGGCTTGATCTCTTGCTTGATGTTTCTGGGTTGTTGTGGCTTCTGTCCTTCTAGTGGGAGAGAGGAAGCTTGGGAGAAGAAGAGTGATAGAGAGCTTGCTAGCCCACTCCGTTTCCCTCACTTTGGTTAATAGCATTAGCTATTTATATGCAGTTCCAACAGCTAAAGGATTTTGATGGAAGGTCTCTACTGCTGGGTAAAGAGATGGCTTGGGTTAAATGCATGTCTTGGATTTTGTAATGCTTCTTGGTCTGTCAGGTCTTGTCTAAAAAAGAGTATGGAATAGGCTTGGCAGATTTTCTGCCGTGAAATCTGCTTCTGGGATTATGTGCTGCTGGGATTATGGGTTATGTTATGCAGCTAGGAACAATAATCCTATGTTTAGCATTTACTGTTTTGTTTGGTTCTAAAGGATTTGGGCTTGGGTTTTTGGGCTCTCTCTCTTCTTCACTTACCCGTATTACGAGTTAGGCCGTTGGGCATGAATTTTGGTCCCAAGTCCAAAATTATCAACGAGCCTAAAACTAATAACGGGCCTCATGCAATTCCGTTACCTTCCATACCACACCCATTCTTGTAAGCCCCAAGTGCGTGAATGTGGCTTGGGTCCACGTGCGTGGCGTGATGTTTGCGGGTGTAATTTGCCTCGAAATATGAATTGGGCTTAAAGCATTAATTG